>CM029384.1:23222773-23257773 GCA_017165825.1 Hepsetus odoe
GGGGGGGGGTTCTAGCATGTAGCTTTATGTCAGAGTTTCGAAGAAGCATATGTATTTCTCAGATGCACAGAGAAAAGTGCTACACAGAATGAATTTGATTCTAATGTGAATATCACCTCCTCACAAATAATCACTCCCAACAGCATGACATAGCATGTTCATATTCCATTAGTGTAATATTTTTTTTCTGCACGTTAGGAGGATGATGTTAAACACATTCTCTTAGGGGGTTTAATGATCTCTGTAAGAGTTTAAAACTCTCTCTCTCACTTACTCATTTTCTTTGATAGGGCCTGTCCCAGCTCTCACCGGGTGAGATTTATCACGGGCAATTTATCGCTTTCTCACAGCGAGAAAGGTCCTGAGTATGATTCCCAGGCGGGCCGGTCCGGGTGCTTTCTGTGTGCTGCTTGCATGTTCTCCTAGTGTCTGCATGGGTTTCCTCCGGGTGCTCCGGCCCAGGTTAAAACAGTCAGTCAGTCAGTCATTTTCTGTCACTTGTCCCAAGCGGGGTCGCGGGGGGTGCTGGAGTTCATCCCAGCTCACGGGGGAGGACAGGGGACACACCCTGGACAGGTCACCAGGCCATCACAGGGTGGAGCGTGACGGGGACAGCACCTTGCTCAAGGGTACCTCAGGGCAACCTATTGGGAAGGGGTTCGAACCCCGATCCTCCGATCATGCAGCCAACGCCCTAATCACTAGGCCACCACTGCCCTCAGGTTAAAACAATAACATTAATTTGATATCTGTAATCGGAAGTCAGCGGCCTGCCTTTACCGACTCCAAACATGCACTGGGATAATGTATGTTTACACATTTCTAACAGATCTGGAGATCACTACATCTATCCATGCGTCTGTTAATCACTTGTTCTAATCAGGGGAGCTATTTCAGCTGAATGGGTCAAAAGGGAGAGAAACAAGTCGCCAGTCCTTTGCAGGGCAAGAAAATTACATAAGTGTTTAAAGTGTGGCAACATTTTTTATGTACTGCTTGTTATACTAGGGCTTCAGTAAAAGAAAGAGAAGCAAAATCACCACTTTTTCTTTTCTGATATGGATATTGCAGACATTAGAATTGGCGTAAACATTAAGAGCAACTCCGCACATATTCGTGTCATAAAAGCAACATGTGTGTAACTCCATGATGATGAAATATATGGCAGTTCCAGGGGTGTTTCACCAAGGTCAAGGCACAGTAAGCTTTGTTGTACCCCACTCTTACTCGTTATCTGAACCACTTTTCCTGAGTAGGATTCCGTGCCGCATAGAATAAAAGTTTATGTCCAGGATAAAACGTACAGATTTTAGTGGAACCGCATTAACAAATAATTTTATTGTTAGAATTTGAAGCTGTCAGAAACGTGTGTATGAAATGATACATTAACTATAACAATAAATTATATTAACTAATTTTAAAAATGCTTATTTTGATTTTTTATTTAGGTTGAAATGATCACAATCCTAATTGTTTCTAAGTGAAAGTGGAAGTGACTGTTCTTCTCATTGTGAAACACAGCACAGTCACAGTGAGACACAAAGAATCTCAACCACTGCTTTTCACCCATACACATCGTGCAGCAGCGGGCAGCTATTTAGAGCACCCAGGGAGCAGTGATGGGGACGGTACCTTGCACATGGGTCCCTCAGTGCAACCTACTGGTCTGGGATGCAAACCCATGATCTTCCAATCCTGGGTCTTAGTCCCTGAACACAAGGCCCCCACTGCCCATACACAACACTCTTTAATGCACCTTCCTGAAGCCTTTTAAAAAACACTTTGAACAACACACAGGTAATATCAAGCAATATTTCAGGATCAGATACGATTCATTCTTTTTTCTCCTCTGGTGTCCCATTTTCTGCTGATATTGGTCAGAGATATTGATGTCAGCTTTACAGTGAAATAACTGGTTAAATTATTTCAGTGTATAGTATAGATTTCAGTATCCATCCATCCATCCATTATCTTCCGCTTGTCCCAAATGGGGTCGCGGGGGAGTGCTGGTGTCCAACCCAGCGCACACAGGGTTAGGACGGGGGACGCACCCTGGACAGGTCGCCAGCCCATCGCAGGGAGGAGCGGGACGGGGACGGCACCTTGCTCAAGGGTACCCCAGGGCAACCCATTGGGAAGGGGTTCGAAGCCCCGATCCTCCGTTCATGTGACCGACGCCCGAACCACTAGGCCACTACTGCCCCCCAGATTTCAGTATATCCAGCAATATAAAGGCAATATGGAAATGTATTGTAACATATCAAGATGAACCTTTTTAATCCCATCCCAGCTCTACAGTAACACTAAATTCATGTGAAAAAATATGTATATATATACATAATAATAGAATTTTCTTTCTCTTTCCTCTCTGTCTGTACAGACTGCAGTTTGAAGGTGAAGGATGTGCTGAGGGAGTTTGATGCAGATGGCCGTTTGGCACAGCACAGGCATGGAGAGGTGAGAGAGGGGCTGCCGGTGTCCAACACTTCACTCCGCCTTCAGTCGTCATAGCCGAACGGGAACACACACAGCGCATTCATTTGAATCAGATTTGTACATCACTTTTACAAAACACAAATCAAGAGTTTCCTTCTTTAGTTGATATACCTTGGACGATCATTTAAAAAGATTTTATGTTTATGTAAAAAGATACATTTGACTGGACACAATCAAAGTATCTCTTTCTTTTTTTTTATAGTTTAGAAACGGTAAAAGGTATCTAAATGGTATCTTCACTTCAGAAGCTTCGAAGCTTAATAAATTCACATTCTATTTCTATTAAACGTTATCACCTCAATGAGTCCATGTGATGGATTAGAAAGAGTCTTCACCTTTACAAACAGAATTTATGACGAGCCATTCACGGCAGACAGTAGAGATCTAGCTGGGCTAATTTACAATAAAGTGTAGGTGCGTGCTCAGCTTTGGCCGTAAGTAAGTCAGTGCTTTGTAAGCAGTGTGTTTCATAAATATGTATACTCAGCATGCATCCACGTTCAGCACCCTAAATGTGTCCCTGTTGTGTAATTTGACTCCAACGAACACAACTTTCATGCGTAGAAATGAAGAACAAACGGGACAAAAAACATGATCTGTGTGTTCTGTGTTGTGTGTCACTCTGCACAGGAGCTTATTGTTTGCATTGTCTGTGGACAAAAAGAACTGGACGAAAACAGGCCTAACATGCTCTTGACTTGGTTTTGTACCACCATGTTATGTTACACAATATATATATATATATATATATTGTTTTATCAGATATTGGAATATTGTTGTTATACATGGTGATTCACAACCTAAACTTATGATTCTAAACTTTTGAGTTTGTATAAATATTTCCAGAATATTTGAGAGGGGGAGAGAGAGAGAGAGAGAGAGAGAGAGAGAGAGAGCGATAGAGAGAGAGAGAGAGAGAGAGAGAGATAGAAAGAGAGAGAGAGAGAGAGAGGCTGGCAGGTCGCTACATCAGCAACTCTCCTACTGCTGAATTTACAGCCTAACTCTCTCCCCCCTTTCTCTCTCCCCCCTTTCTCTCTCTCTCTCTTTCTCTCTCTCTGCCTGTGGTGTAGCGGCTGAGCCAATCAGGTTCAGAATAATTCCAATCAATGGTGTCAGTGGGAAATGGGATTTGTGACGGCCATCTCTGCAGCACTGTGATTTGGGCTTGGAGAGCCTTTGTGTGTGTGTGTATGTGCGTGTGTGTGTGTGTGTGTGTGTGTGTGTGTGTGCGGTTATTTACCACAGGGAGTGCATCAGTGCTCTGCCTTTGTGCAGGGAGACTGCGGAGGTGGTCTGAGCCTCATTCAAGAACTCCACACAAGGAGAACTCAGAGAACTTCCTCTACAGTTGAACCTCCAAACACACAGCAGCCACCTGCTTAAGCCCACTCCATTCTCCCATCCAAGCATGCCCCACCCACCATTACCTTCCAACCCTGCTCGCTAAGGTCATATTATTATATCAGTCATGTGACTCACACAGAGCCCTGGAGAACAAGAACCCAAGGAACCTCAAGACGACCTTTTTCCCCTCTGTTCCAAACATGCCCATATTTAAATCAGGGATCACTGCCGTCAGGATGAGTGTTGAAAGAAGGACAGGCCGCAGTGTGGACGGGTCAGTATCGCAGCCGCCTGAGACATGAAGGACAGCTAAGTCTTCAAAGTAAAGGTGAGGTCTTTCCAACGTTCAGCTGACGAGCTTTACCGGCGAAAATGATCCTTCAATTTAATTGGATAAGATTATTTACTGTCTTTAACTGACTGTGTATAACTGTGGCTGTGCTCCAAACAAAAACACGACCGTACGCAATATAGCACACAGCCATTTGACATGTAATGTTTAAACGTGTGTGGTTTGGGACGCAGCCCGTTTGTTCTGTTCGTCAGCGTCGCGGTGTCGTTCTATGAAAGCGAATAAGAACGATGAGGTAAAGATTCAACTGAAAACTTAATCGTTAAAGCACTGGAGCTGCAGAGATGCCTCTGGTGTCCCTTCTTTCATTCTCTACCCAGAGACGGAGACCCGTCCAATAATCCACCGTCTCCTGGAAGGCCTTGGCGATGGTTGCCGTGACGATGATGTCCAGCATCATTGTCAAATTCATCCAGTTGCACAAGCACTTTCCAGTGTTTTGGAGAAACTATCATGGTTAAAATAATCAGTTAACCAGTAGGTTGCACTGAGGTCCCCTTCAGCAAGGTACCGTCCCCATCACTGTTCCCCAGGCGCTGAATGTATGCCTGCTCGAGTGTGTGAGGCTTAAATACAGAGAAAAATTTTGATTGTGGTTCACTGTGCGCTGCGCCAGGTGTGCACGGTGACAAGTAGTCACTTTCACTTCACTTTCCCTTCAAATGTACCAAATGTACCATTCAAAAGTACCACCGAAAATCATGGGGCTGCGTAGCCAAATATCAACCGGTAGCCAACCGGTCGCTCAGCCACATTGGACAGGATGTCCCAGAAAGGCTTGGAAATGACGTTGCTGTAATTAAAGAATTCTCCGTCCATGTCCCGTCGTAACGAATGGCCTCTTTCCAGCTACGTTATCACACACCACCACATTTTTTCTGTGGCCAGGACTCCGCACTCTAGTGGACGGGCTGCTTGTTGCATGAGTGCAGTTTTATTTTCGCATGTAAACGCAGGTGTGAATGCACCTCAATAACCAGATAACAAGCCTGTCGTTTAAAGGGTTAAACGCTGGCCTCTGCCGCATCAATAATTCATTGTAAAATCATGGACATCTTTGAAATCTAATCCACCGTGTAATTATAGCTTAAACAAAAACAATAGGATTAATAATTCATACACACAAACAGTGGCGAAAGGCTCACGCCAAGAAGAGTCTTCATGTTTTTAATGAAGACGCAAAGACGGAAACACACGGATGCAATTGCACAAATGTTAATGTGCACACACACACACACATGCACACACACACATCTGTGTTTGTTTGGACTCAACAATAGAGACGCTGAATCTGCCAGCCCTGCCAATAACAACGACAACAAAAAACAAGTGAATGACAATTAAGAGAGCTGTCAATTACACCTCTGACAGCCACGTCACCTTAATTAAGCTGTGCTCTAATTGTCAATCACACCCTCAATCACCAAGTCGAGATGAATCATCATCACCACCATCATCATCATTGTAATCACCACAATCAACTAAAACTTTCTCTCACCAAAACTTGCCCCGACTGGTGACTCATGGGGTTTGCACAGCTGGTATAATCTCCATCGACTGGCTCTCTGGAGCAGCCACACATCTCAGATAAGCCACTTCAAACCCAGGTCTAAAGCTCCCCCAGCACTGAGCTGTGGAGCAGAGGACCTGGAGTGATAAATCCAACATCTTTGGGATACCTGGAGTGGAGTTTGTGATCAGGATCTCATCCAGCAGCACCTGAACTCACCAATGTTCTCTTTATTTCTATCAGAGATACAAGGTTTCATCTCTGTTGAGTGTTTCTGTTCTACTTGTTTCTTGTCCAGGAGCTCTGGATTCTTTCCATCACCCAGACTCCAAGCAAAAATTATGTGACCATATTTGATGTCCTTTACTGGACTCAGTTTTCACCCCCTGGGTGCTGGGACAGTCTCCAGAAGCACCCCACCAGAGTGGTTAAGATAAGTGGCTCAGGCAGCCACCTCCCACAAAGAGAGCATCCACCCATCAACAGCACACACCACACCCACCTGCGAATAAATAAAATCATCCCGCTGTTAACAACATTAACCCCTCCCACATGCATCATCCCCATATACAACATAAACAAACAAAACACCCCCACAGCCCCACAAATACACAAAGCCATCCCACTTATGCCAAAAAACATCAAAACAGACCCCTCCCACAAAAAAAAAATTCACTATCAACTACACACACACACCCCCAGAGAGAGCTGGGATAGACTTCAGTGCTGGGACGAGCAACTGGGATTTGTAGCTCCGCCTCCTTCTATATGCATGAGTATCAGAGACACTAAATGACACAGTATATCCAGACCTCCATTTTCGTAAGCTTTACATCCGAGATGGAGCTCATTAACCACCATGACATTTTTGTGACCTTTAATGACCTTTGCATTATTGACCTACAGGGCGCTGATAACCGTCTAGCCGTACGCGGCACACGGGTACATAAAGTGTCTGGTGCACAAATCTGTCAGTAAAGCAAGCTCAGTGGGCAGCGGGGGGGCAGACTTTATTCCGGAGAATGACATCAGCTGAAGGAGATTCTGACACTTAGTCGATCGGCCAGAGGAGATGCAGACGCAGTGCGTTCGCTCGCATCTATCAATACCGCGCGCCTTTTGTGTGTACGGCGTGTGGGAGGAACGAGGAGCCTCGGAGCGCTGCAGAACACCAAGGAGATCTCTGCCTGGGTATGTGGTGGAGAGACGGAGAGAGAGAGAGCGACGGAGACAGAGGCACAAAGGGAAACACAGATGGAGAGAGTGCGAGAGAAAGTGATGACAAAGAAAAAGAGTGTGAGAGAGCGAGCGAGGGAAGAGGAACTGCAGGTGCCGTGGAAGGATAAGCTGAAATGAAATGCATGAACATCAGAAATGGCCCGCGGCCCGCGGCAACGAGGCTTAGAGCTGCTTTCGTTTAAGATTCAACCCACTGATTGGTGTGTGTGTGTGTGTGTGTGTGTGTGAGAGAGAGAGAGAGAGAGAGAGAGAGAGAGAGAGAGCAGCAGCTGAAAGCATATCCAACAGTTCAGAAGTCGAGTTATTACTGTCGCGTTGTTACTTCTCTTCAAAATATGACAAAATGACACGTTGTTTTTGGTTTTTTTGGTTAAATACAGTGTAGATTCACATCCTGACAATATTTGTGATGCTGAATTTAATTGTTACATTGACAAAGTCTTCAGTCTAGCCTATGGCAGAGACGACTGGGTGTTGTGCATGGCACATCCAACAACAAAGGCAGCATTTCGCATATCCTTTACAGTGAAATCTCCAATTCCACACACTGATCCATTGTACATTGTAGCGCTAAAGACGACCCTTCATCGTCAGACACCCGTGTTGTGATTTCACTGCTTCATATTGCGATGGAGATGCTCTTCAATGCTTTAAAACGGCCAAATCACCAGTTTTCTGGAATTATAACATCCTCAAGTGTGTTTTTAAGGCCATTAGGCCTTTAAACCCTCCACCCATATAGTACATATATGGAAGCTATGCTAAGCTAACCAGTGGTATTCTGGCTAACATGTGGTATGACGGTGTTTTTATTTCATTTGATCTAATATTCACTATTGTTAAGTGGATTTTGATCACATGCTTATGTTTATCACAGTCTGTGTAATGTCTATCCTAACCGTGATCCTGGCTAGAATAGGTGGCTTAGATAATGGATGGATGAATCAATGAATAGATAGATGGATGGATTGATGGATGCATATCTACTAATGTTTGCATATTGTTATGATCTGATCTAATGAAGTGAAAGTGACTACACGTCGTTGTGAAACAAAACACACAGTGAGGCACATGCAAATGCCTCCTGTTTTTAACCCACACATACCATGCAGCAAGGGGCAGGGATTTAAAGTGTCCGGGGAGCAGTGATGGGGACGGTACCTTGCTCAAGGGTTAGGGTACTGCTCTGGGATTCGAAACCATGAATTTTACCACCTTACCACCTAACCTTCCTTTTACCTTATTTTTCACATCTTATGATATCATTTGCAATGTTTATTGTCATTTATTGTCAGGTAATTACAATGTAATTACATGTAATTGCGCAGCAGGTAGTTATAACTCCAGGTTTCTAAAAGGGATCCTCTAGTCTGGGGTGTGCTAAACCATTTTTCCCTCAGTGACTGATATTCAGGTGATGGGACGAGGGCGGGGGCGACTCCTCGCTCACCTTACACATCGCTCAATAGCCGTCCCCTTGGAACCGAGTGTGTGACAGGCACCTTTGTCCCTCCCCCCTTCCAAACACCCTCCCGGCTTTGTTGGGAGTGTAAGCTCCTTGAGCTTATCGGAGCATCAGCAGGCTGAGTTTTTTTTTTTATCGGAACCAGCAAGTCCCCCCGGGGAAGCGATCTAACCGGCTAAGCACAGACCCCTCTCTCACAGCCATCGATTTCCATGCCGCGGGACCAATAACTGAAAGGACGTCCATCATGCTTTAATTGACAGAGTTAATCAGGTTTTATAATTGAATAGATTCCACCGAATTCACCGGCGCCAGCATCTCCTCTTACGATCTCGCCCTCATTCTTTCTCTGTCGCACACACTTGACACGGGAGGAAAGAAAGTCGCCAAACTACTGTTGATATCGCTCCTCTTTCTCTCTTTTAATTTCAAGGCCAAAAAGCAGCCTTCGCAGTCTTTTATTTCACTCGTCTCCTTTAACGGCATGATTTCTCAGCTCTGTCGTTCCATTTGTCGTGCCGTGTTAAGATCATTCATTGTTGGTTTTTTCTTTGTCACGTCTTGAAGGACCACTCTTAAAACCATGCATAGGAGTAAACGCATCACTTGCTTATTTTGTGTTGATGAGGAGACGTGTTTCCATAGCAATGCGATCTTGCTGTCTCAGATGTTATGGAACACAGTTATCCAGAACTGCTAAAACTGGACTGCGGAGGTTCAGTTTATGGAGCCAGACGTTAATTAACTTCCATTCTACTGTAATTACACTGGTGTGCCCAGGAATAAAACCCGAAGTTGATAAATATGTATATTTATAACCGCACTAGTGTAATACAGCTGTTACAATGTAATGTTTAGATTATTCTAGACCTTCCAGGAGGCCCAGAGGGGCTTTTTTTTCTAATAAAACCTGCCAAAAGACGTGGACTTATTAACAAAAATCATTAAGCTATAAATCGGTCTTAAAGGCACTGTATCTAAAAATCAGCCCCTTTAATTTTAAGGAATAAAATGAGGTCGTTAAATGGTCTGTACAGGGAATCCTAACGAAATATGAAATATATTTCAATTAAAATACGGCGCCGCCTAGTGGTAAGGGAACAGGCCCCGGGATTGGAAAGTCATCGGTTTGAATCCCAGACCAGTAGGCTGCCCTGACGAACCCTTGAGAAAGGTACCGTCACCGCCACTGCTCCCCAGGCCCGTGTGTATGGGTGAAATACAGAGGACGCGTTTTGTCTTTTCTCTGTGTGCTGTGCTGCGTTTCACAATGACATATAGTCACTTTCACTTCACTTTTGGTTAACACGAACATGAAGGAGAAAAGGAAACAGTTTTGACGTCTCTTGAATTACAATAAAACCTTGATTTATCAAAAACGCCCAGAGACTCTCAGCAGTTCTTAAAGTCTGGATTAGAGGCTTTTTTTGATTTTGCAAAAATGATTAACAGCCTAACGTTGTGGAAACCGATGCAGGAAGGTAGGTGGAACAGGCGGTCTCTTGAGTGAATCACACCACGGAGAGAGGGAGCGAGTCAGCAGGGTGTCCCAGTCTGGTCTGAGGGAGGAAGAGCTTTGCCCATTGGCTTCTCTAACAGGGCCATGTTGGACCCCCTCTGGTTTTGCAGGAGTGGGCGCGTTCATTGCAGGCTGTTCCCTTACTCCCCTGGGACAGTCCCAGCCTGTGTCTCCAGAGGGGGCAACATGGACAGTACTGCTACGCTACAGCTACTTCAACAGATACTTTGTTATGCTGCTGAAGTGGACATCAAACCTAGGAACATCATCAACACCATGCTCTTAACTTTTCATCCAGGTTTTATTTGAATCTATTTCTGTTGTTCTGTTTATTATAATTTTGCAACATGGTGGTATTTATGTAAAATAAAACAAAAGTAATGCTGTCTGGATGGATGTCCTCTTTAAAGAGAGCATTTAAAAGGAAACGGCCTTAGAAACACTGGACTTTAATAGTCCATCACAGCATTTTTTAGGCCTTTTGTTTGATTTCAAGGATGGTCTTCTCATCTAATGTCCCAAAACTCATAGAAGCCAAAGCTCCCAGATCACTTGCTCAGGCAAGAGTCCCGGTTTTAAAGATAAAACCACCTGGAATTAAACTCTTCTGCTTAAGATTTCCATTATAATGTGAGACGTTGCTGAAATCACATCAGGTTTGTCTCTTATGGACATTTCCAAAGCCTGACTCTTACGGTGGAAACGGTCCAAACATGGTTTGACAAAAATTTTCCAATATGTATATATTTTGTTTCTTATTTTTAGTTTTATAACTACTAAACCTGGCCTAAAACACATTTACCACACTGGCCTGAGCTTAAGAACATACCTAATCACAGGTCTAACCATCACTTGATCCTGGATACATCGAAGCGATAATAATAATAGAATATGATCAAGTGATCAGCAGCTTAAATTGTGATTAAAAAATTTGCTTTAATAAATAAATTGATGAGGCCAGGCTCTTGGACAACGTCCCAAACATCATTAGTCTGGACTAGCTTTCCATACTGTGGTGATCGCATGCTGTGTAGAGCCCAGATGAGGAATCAGAACCTGATCCGGGTCCAGCATGTTTGTGAGATGATGTCTAAACCCGACGGAACCCAACAAGAGCAGTGCTCTACTTTAATCTTAAATTTAGCCGCAACTGGTGCAACTCAGGCCTGGTTTTTGGCTCATGCTGTTGCGCTGAAAGTTGACTCTGTAGAACTAGACTTTGAAACCTGCTGGAGACCAGGGCTCCTCTGGCTGGGAGTCACAGCGGTGAAGGCCTTCCTGAAGAGCACTCCCCTTCTCCTCAGATAAATATGAAGCAGCGGATTCCGTTATCAGAGAGCATTCGTCACGGCACGCTGGAGATTTTTCATCCCCGTGGCCGGCCGTGCTCCTTCATGCCGAGATGAATAACGGCAAGCTCGTAAGGTCACTGGAATATGGCTACTAAAGTCCTTGATGTGAATGTGACCACTAGGCAGCAATCTCTTCATCTCCTGAGATGCTCCTTGTAAATTATGGCCTAAAACAAAGGCTTAGGAAAACTTTCTACTTCTGCATGAGGATGGAGATATCTCGTAAAACCTTGCAGCAACTGAAACATGAAAATACAAAAAATGTTCAAGACAACGGGTCATCTTCTGCATTTTCTTGCAAAATATTCCATGATGAACCCTTTGAAGGGCTTTATTATGGTCTCGTTTATCCACTTATTGCCAGTCTTTTGTACTTTGGATGCCAACCATTTGATTTAAACTCCTGTGTGAAAATAACTACCCTGCTCTAACAGCTTAACCTCCTCAGTGCTACGTTCAGAGCAAGGAACTTCTATATAGAACCACTATCGTCTCGAAGATTGTCTCTTCCATTCCTCCAAGCTAACCAGTCTTTATTTCTTCATTTTAGAAAGTAACATCCAGCAGTGTGTCCCCAAATACCCTCAGCTAATGACCTCGATGCACACTCAAATTTGAGAGGCCGAAAAAAAAAAAACGGCGATTCATAAAATTCTGCCCGTGATGTTTGTTTTTGCAAGGAGACGTTACATAAATGTAATTTCATGTAAAATGCGCAGCAATTAAGTATTTAAATCAGCAAATCATGACAAAACTGTGCCAGAATGAGAACAATATCTCTCCATTTCAGCAGGTTAAGGGGATAAAGAGCACCATTGTCTTCCTGCATGCTTTCAAACGTGCTATTACTGCTAAACTACAGTAAATGTGCCTTTTCTTGCCATTTTCATTGGTCATGTTGCTCAAATGAAGGTGCTAATAAAGGGGAGGTTGGCCCGACGCACATGCGGCCACACTCTCCACCAGCCTGATGCCCTCCAACACCTGGCCACCGTTCTGCTGCCTGGCAGACCTCCAGCCTATTAATTAGCCTCACACACCGCACAGCAGTTTAAAAGCAGGATGTTGTGTTCACAACACAGACTCCCACGGCTTCACGGACACATTTCCAAAACACATGGTTTCTGTCTGTCTGTCTGCCTGTCTGTCTATCTATCATCTATCCATTTCTCTTTTCTCTCTCTCTATCTATCTATCTATCTATCTATCTATCTATCTATCTATCTATCTATCTATCTATCTATTTGCCTGTCTGCCTGCCTGCCTGTTTATCTATCTGTCTATCTGTCTGTCTGTCTGTCTGTCTGTCTATCTATCTATCTATCTGCCTGTCTGCCTGTCTGCCTGCCTGTCTGTCTGTCTGTCTGTCTGCCTGCCTGCCTGTCTATCTATCTATCTATCTATCTATCTATCTATCTATCTATCTATTTGCCTGTCTGCCTGCCTGCCTGTCTATCTATCTATCTACCTGTCTGCCTGCCTGCTCGCCTGTCTATCTATCTATCTATCTATCTATCTATCTATCTATCTATCTATCTATCTATCTGCCTGTCTGCCTGCCTGTCTGTCTGCCTGCCTGCCTGTCTATCTATCTGTCTATCTGTCTGTCTGTCTGTCTGTCTGTCTATCTATCTATCTATCTATCTATCTATCTATCTATCTATCTATCTATCTATCTATCTATCTATCTGCCTGCCTGCCTATCTATCTATCTATCTATCTATCTATCTATCTATCTATCTATCTATCTATCTATCTATCTATCTATCTATCTGTGTACCTGGAAAAAACAGATTTTATTTGGCAGTAAGCATTTAGTTACTCAGAAAAATGAACGGTAAGTTAATAAAAACATATAAGCCTTTAAACATATAACATAATAATAAAAATATATACTGTAAGTAGCAAATTTATATAATTTATGTATAATTTATGAACTGAACTGCTAGGAAAATGAATAAATTCAAATCAAGATGAATTCAGACAGAAGTAAATTATTTAAGTTGGTTGAGTTGGTCTTAAGAGCATAGGCTTAGTTCCAGCAGTTTCTTGATGCTCTATCACACAGTAAACTGGTCTCTTCCATCAACGGCACCTAATTTAATTTAAGGAAGCATCAATTAAACCAGATATTAAAGTGGAAGTAATTATAATGCTGGGATTCACTGATGAGAGCTTTGAGAAGGTTTCGAAGTAGATGAAACCACTACTTACTGTATTTATTTGCATTAAATAAATAAATACTTACAGCCCAAATAAAAAGTTTTTAAAATCTATTTTTCCTGCAGCGGTGTAAACATTTGCACAGTGCTTTATTTCTTCGGCTTAGAAAGAAATGAAAAGTGAGGACCATTTAGCAGGTCCTGACATTGTAGGTTGTTTTTACAAAGTGGTCCTGAAAAGGTAAGAAAACAAACCCTGGCACACACTCGCATACGCGTGTGCTTAGGGAGTACAGGCTGTGATGTGCTGCCATAAACCATCTTCGAAACAAGCCTTGGAGTGTGCTGTTGAGCCCTCCAACCTGCCCTGAGCTCCTTTAGAGGGGAAAGACTAACTCCACAGCCTTCAGATCATTCTGCTTTATTTTTGTTCTTAAATTTAGTAAGAAGCAGCCCATGACAAATCCTCGCGGGCCAGGCCGCCCTCTCTCCCCTTCCACTCGAGGAAGAGTCGGAGTCCATGGTCTTTATTTGACTGAAAGCTTCCCTGAGCAGCTAATTATAGCCAGAAAATAGTAGCGGCGGTGCGGAGAGGCCGGGGGCAGCAGGATTTCTGCTTATTGCGATATATCACGGCTCTATTGTCTAAGGACGTGCATCTGCTGGGAACAGATTGTGACAGGAATTGCACCGTGGCCAGCTTTCTACCTCTGCTGAGATTCCTGCCTATTCAGGGTATGGAGGTATAACAGTGTGTGGGGTGTTGGGGGGATGAGGGTGCATGGAGTTGGTTTGTGTGGGAGTGGCCTACAAGCTTGAGGGATCTTATGAGATTATTCTGGAGTAAAACTGGCCCAAGAATGGGGTTCCGTTTCGGCATATGTGGGTGTTAAAAGCTTTAAAGCGTTGGTTCAGCCTAAAACTGTGCATTCAGAGTTGTCCCATTAGAAACGGGGCCAATTTGCTTCTTTAGTTTTGCGCTGGAGCCGCGAGGGTAATATAGCTGATGAGTAATGGACGATTATGGACACCAGATAAGCAGGTTAGTGTAAATGGACAAAAGAAATAAATGGTCAGTTTATATGGAAAACAGCCTTGAGTTTATTTCTTCTTCTTCTTTCGGCTGCTCCCGTTTAGGGGTTGCAACAGGAGATCATCCATCTCCATTTCTTACGGTCCTCTGCATCTTCCTCTTTCACACCTACCGCATGCATGTCTTCTCTCACCCCGTCTATAAACCTCCTCTTTGGTCTTCCTCTTCTCCTCTTTCCTGGCAGCTCCATCTTCAACATCCTTCTCCCGATATAATCCTCGTCTCCTCTGGACACGTCCAAACCAACGCATCCTATCTTCTCTATATTTGAGAATCTACAAAACGTCTAACTTGATCTGTCCCTCTAATGTACTCATTTCTAATCCTGTCCATCTTCGTCACACCCAACAAACATCTCAGCATCTTTAACTCGGGCACCTCCAACTCCACCTCCTGTCTTTTCATCAGCGCCACCGTCTCCGACCCATATAGCATAGCTGGTCTCACTACTGTCCTGTAAACCTCTTGCTAGTAACGGTCTTTCACAGATCACACCTACCATTTGTCTCCAGCCATTCCAAGCTGCCTGCACTCAGCTGTGAATTATTTAAAAGGCATAAATGTTAAAGAACTGAAAATAGTAAATTAGTATCACAGATGATCCATTTTTCTGACTATTGACGAAAGACAAAACTCTTACAGGTATCTGCTCATAGGGCAGCCGTGGTCTAGTGGTTAGGGAGTTGCCCTAACCGCGGAAGATTGTGGATTCAATTCCCTCACCAGTAGGTTGCCCTGAGGTGCCCTTGAGCAAGGTATCGTCCCCATCACTGCTCCCCGGGCGCTTTCAATAGCTGCCCCCCTGCTGCATGTGTGTGTGTGGGTGAAATGCAGAGGTTGAATTTTGTTGTGTTGTGCTATTTTTTTGCGAAAGTCTCCAGATCTTCCAGAAGGACAACGTTTTTGTCTCTCACTTTCAGTGCAGTCTCTGTACCTGAGCAGTTTCAGAAGCAGTGTGGGATCATCTCCCCAGAGAATGGAAAACAGCCAACATCTAAAGAAGAGCTTTGGGAAGTCCTTCAAGAAACCTGGAGAAGTGTTCCTGAAGATGACTTAAAGAAAGGAGCTGGTGTAAGAGAGTTGAGGCTGTGCTGAAGAATAACGGTGGTGAAAACGGACTTTAAAGCTGGTTAAAATGAAACTCTCTAGTGAAACATGTCTCAGCTGACACGTGGGAATGGAAAAAGGTAAAATAACCATCGCTTTAAGATCCATCTGCTTGGTCCGACACCCCGCTGAGCCGTCTCGTTGCAGCTGTCGTGGAGCTTTCTTCAGCTTGCTGACTGCAGCGTGGCGTTCGACTTTAAATGATTTGTGAAGAAAATTTTGAAAAACATTGAAAAAAAGTTGAAAACATCAAACTGCAGATGTTCACTGAGTGTTCATCCTCAGTAAGAGCGTGTGCTCAGTTTACTCGATTCTGCCCCAGGCCTTGAGCTCAGGAACGGTGGTGGAAACCTCAACCTCTGGAGCTTTGAGTGCAGTTTATTAACTGCAGTCTGGATTCAAAGGGATTTCAGAGCAAAGGCAGAATCACAGGACAAGGGCAAGGGTGGAGGCGGGGCAGTCGCACTGTGGGCTGCATTGTAAACGGGGCACGAGTGTAGTTTAATCTGAGGGCGCTACTATAGCTACGCTCACATTTAAGCTCATGCCATTTAGCAGATCATCCAGAGAAGCTACCATTTCCCAATTATGGGGACAGTCTTGCTGGAGAACCCTGAGGTGAAGGATCTTGCTCAAGAACCCAATGGTGGTAATGCTTGAGGCAGGATTTGAAGCTGCTACCTCTTGGTCCATGGCTGGGGGTCCTACCACTAGATCACCACCACTCCTTGATGCATTGTGAGTGAAGATCCTCATTGGCTTTGAGGGTCATTTTCAAAGATAGGTTTTATCTATAATCCATAATCTGAAATGTAAGCCATAAGAATACATCATGCGATCAATAAAGAAGGATTAGAATAAGATTTAATAGCGTAAATAATAAAGATATAACTGACATCGAAAGGCAAAGCCCCTCCCCAACTCCCTGTCCACGCATTCGTTATCCTCCATCCATTATCCCTTCAGCACTGTACTCAATATCTTTTGTCCGATGTGAAACATTTACCATCCATTCCTTCAATACTTTATCAAGGTCGTCCATTGAATCATCAATTTTTGACCACAAAGGGGCACCGTTCCTTGTCCGAGGCTAAATCAATGCCTTTAAGTCTCCACAATTTAACATTCAATCTGAATTATCGGTTGTTCTGCAAACCACATCTTTAAAAAGGGCAAGTGAATGAAAAAAAGACTTTCAGCCTATCGCGATTACAGTGAAACTCTTACTTTACTGTAAAGTAGTGTTCATAAGGCGACATTAAACTTAATAATTATGACCTTTAATAACCTTTACTGACCACTGATGCAAACCTACATGGTCCTAAAGGCTGCTTTTTTAGTTGCACCCCAGAAAGTGTGTATGCTTGCCTTCATGTGGGTTAATCTTCACTTTGAGGCTTATGTAGGTGTTATGAAGGCTTATGAACACTAGAGTCTGACTGCTTATGGTCCTCCCATCTTAACAATTCACCCACTTTTTTGTGCATCAATAAAAGGCAACAGAAGCTGGCAGAGGATGCCGATTCTTTTTGAATCAGACAGTGATGTGCTTGGAGATTGTGGATGGCAGGAAAAGGACTACTTAGAGACTCAGGTGTCCCTTTGGTTTGCCCCATCCCCGAGGACAGGAAGTTCTTTGAATTGCCTTTTACCTTCTCTTTAAACAGTTCTGGTCATTTATTAAACATCACAAGCACAAGCCTGTGATCCGATCACCTTCTTTCCCTCTTTCCCAAGAGACTGCAGCCCCTTCTTCACCTTTAGGTTTGCACTCGTAGTGACCAGCGCCGCCCATGTACGAGCTCGCTAACAGCAGTGGGGGCCAGGCTCCTCAGGTTAAGCAAGCAGGAAGTAGGCCATCTTTTATGCAAACTGTATCTGATGCATAATTAAAGTGTGTTTTCAGCAGTGACCCTCTGATAAGCACAAGCGATGGGGAGATCATAAGGAGCACACTCCCTTAAATTCTGTTTTCCAAGCAGGATTTTGGAAACCGAGGCTTTTGCACAGGGGGAGGGAAGGCTGGGGTGCGTGCAGGGGTGCGTGCGGGGGTGCGGAGGCACCCAGCGAGGCACTTAAAATGACTGACGTTGGAAACGATCCACCTGTGAAGACGCGACACCGAATAAGGCGTCTGATGAAATATGAGTGATGCGAAGGATTTGTGTGAAGGTGCATCAGTCAGACTCACGACATGCAAATGACTGAAGAGACAAGATCAATGTGAAGGTGCACGTCCTCTTCAGGGAGCAAGCTAAATTAGGGCTAGTTTCCTGCACTATGGGAATATATGTATAAAAGATTGTGATTCCAATGTGCTACAAGCATCTCCAGACAGCTCAACACGCTTGGAGGAGAACACTCTCATTCATTCAGTTTCTGAGCCGCCTGTCCTGAATAGGGTCGCGGGTGGTGCTGGAGTCTATCCCCTGAAAAGCAGGGACACATCCTGACCAGGTCATCGGTCCATTGCTGGGCAGACACATACACAAACTTACTCTCACACCTAGCATCATCACCAATCCACCTGACGTGCAGATCTTTAGATGGTTGGAGGAAACCAGAGCTCCTGGAGGAGAAGTGTCCACTCCAGACAGAAAGATTCCAGACCATCCCAACTGGGAGTTGAACCCAAAACCTTCTCACTGTGAGGAAACTACACACTACACACTTTGGAGGAGAACACTAACCAGCAGTTCTCCTGAAATCCTGCTTACACAGAAAGGATGAGACATCTACACTGTCTTCCAATGATTCCTGGAACTGAGACGTACAGATCCATTTCACCATTGTAAATAACCAGCCTGTTTGCATCCCTGCCATTTGATTTGCACAAAAACAGGCACGGTTACCGGTCCCGCCCAATTCGAGAAAGTACAATTCCACAAACTCACGTTCTCGCAACCTACCGACGACCAGATCACTTGCTTCCTCGATCGAGTTCCTGCTCGTTTTGGGAGTTGGTTACTCACTCTGTGGACACTGTTCACTGGTGCAGTTGAGGGACTGCAGGTCCAGGCCTTGGCACGCTTTGCCCCCCGTGCCCGGGGCAGGCTGGGTACACTCCCTGCTGCGCCACATGGTACAGTCCGTCCCGCACGCCGACCATTTGCTCCACTCGCTCCAGCCTCCATCCACTAAAGACGCCAAGAGAAAGAACAAACACAATAAGAAGGGAAGGAGCATTACTGATTCATGCCAGTGTGAGGTGTGTGGAGGTGGATGCAGGATGGATGAGGTTATTATAGGAAACTAGTTCGAGTTTGGACTCATTTAACCGTATACACACACAAACAAGGCCCATTTTCCTGATACACACTGACGCAAGGGCCCATTTCTTTCACTTCTCTTTGCTGCTTTGCCGTTCGCTGTGTGTTTGCGGTGCAAAATAAGTTGGCTTACGCAATCTTAGTGCTGTCATAGTGCTGCCAGTGGATGCCATACCCATCATATGCACACACACTCGCACACACAAACACACAAGCAAACACACGAATACACCCACGCTTACAATGTTTGCCTTATGACCACAGTGTTGAGGATTGGAGTAGGTGTGACCTAGGGTTACCTTCAAAATTGCTCTCTCTCACACACACACACACACGCACACACACACACACACACACACACACACACACACACACACACGTTATGAGAATAAATAAAGGCAAATTGAAACAAGGGAGCGCAGATGGTTAGAGGCTGCACATTTCGTGTGTGTGTCTGTGTGTGTGTGTTTGTGAACATGTGTGTGTCCTTAATGGAGCACAAATTCCACATTTCTTCCCGGGGTGTGTTGGGGAAGAGTGCGTGATTGTTATTCGGGAGCACGGCCGGAGGTGGAGGTGTTAGCGCAGCGGCTTGGGGAAGGTTATGGCAGGGCTGACAGGCGCCGGGGCACGTCCCGGTTTGGGGAGGCTGGCGCTGGGCTAATGGAAGCCAGGCTGGCTAATGAGCTCTCTGGGGGCTGCTGGGATTTTCCTGCTCATGCCGGAAACAGAATCAGCATCACCTGTACTGCCATGCAGTAATTGGTCAAATTCAGCCCTGCCACTTTAAGACCCATGAGCGACAGGATGGATTTTTAAGCATACAGCAGGATGTGGTCAAAATTAGGCAAATAAAAATAAAAAGCAGGTAAAATAATTGAAGGCAAGATGGGTTTGGTCCTCAGCGCCAGATATTCAGATGGTATGTGTATGTTTTACAGTTGCCTTCCTTTAGACTGCAATACATTTTCAAGAAATGGGACAGAAATGGGTTTATTTGAGTGTTTTTGGTCAATTCATTTACTGAATGCACCTGTCCCAGTCATGCGGTCCAATGAATCCCAAAAGCTCCTGTTGATTCTCACTACAATACCCAAATATGTCTATTTGCACTTGCGTGGAGCATTTTCTCCAAGGCCTCAAGGGGTTATGAAGCTCTGAATTCACCAAAATGTATTTTTTTCAGCTCCACATATTTGTCTTCAAATAAATAACTGTAAATAAACTCATTTTACGCTAAGAAGCTTCTTTAAAATGTGAGGCACTTTAGTCTGAAAATGGTTTGTTCCCATTTCTAATAAGCCAAAGGTCTAGTATTTAGGGTCGGAAGGACATGGAAGCAGTAGGTTGCCCTGAGGTACCCTTGAGCAAGGTACCAACCGCATCACTGCTCCCTGGGTGAGGACAACGCCCCCCTGCTGCACGGTGTAATGGGTGTGCTGTGCTCACAATGACAAATAGTCACTTTAACTTCATTTTGCACAAACGCGATTCCTGGGAAAAGTGAAAGAAGGGGGTGGATGCTGGTAATGAGCTCTTCAGGCCTTCGGGGGCTGGAATGAAGTTCTACCGTGTCAAATTAACCACCATCATTATTTGGAGGATGTTGAGGATGGAGCTGTCAGGAAAGAGGAGAAGAGGAAGGACAAAGAGGAGGTTTAGGGACGTGGCGAGAGAGGACATGCAGGTGTGAAAGAGGAAGATGTAGAGGACTGGAAGTAATGGAGAAATCTTTGGTGATCCCTGATGGGAAGAAGAAGAAGAAGAAGAAGAAGATTATAAGGAAAAGTAACAAGTCATTCAAGTTTTGGGACCAGTTTAATGAGGAATCTAGGCATTCCTTTGGTTCTAGATAATGGTGGTTCTACTCTCTGGTTGCCAGCCAGTTCAGTTAAATGGTAACCAATGTCTCTTTAAAAAAGGAGTCACTAAAGAAAAGAACTGACTAAATACACAACGCGCCTCCCCATAGGGATGCTGGGAGCAAAGATCATTTTCTTTCTTTTTTATCGACTGTGTTTTGATATTTATGGTCCGATCAGGAGGTCTTGCTGTAAAAGCCGCGCTTTGCCATGTCTGGGAAGAATAAATTCACTTGACTCGCTGCTAATCAATGTCGAGAATAAGACAACGTGGCGAGAACCTGAAAAGTGAAGGGACACACAAGTCTGCCTGACCTTTCATTAACCCCTCCACACTCTGCTTATTTACTGCACAACACACTGCAAGAGCCCTAATCCAGCACCCTCCCGAGGTCACGGCTGGGCCACAGAGCAGGTTAATAACGCCAGCGCACTCTAGCGAGCACTGGGGTCATTAGGAGAAGAGAGAGCCATTCATCATTAGCCGTTCCGAACAATAAAGATATTTAGACCCAGCCGCCCGTGTGAGAGCAGATTAATAGGTGTGGAGAACGTGGCCGACGAGGCAAGGAAGTGTGTATGCTTCTGGGGGGGTGTGAGGGTCTGAGATGCTGACGACGCTCTTGGTCAGGATTCAGACGGTTACATTTGGCGGCGAGAGCGGAACCAATCAGATAATTGTCCTTGTGCGCCATTGAGCGGCCGTGTCCGGCCTTTATTACACCTCTGCGGCCTAATGGAGGCGCCGATTGGCGAGCTAATGGAGGCGAACGATAAAAATATGAATCAGGTTTGGGATCCCAGCAGAAGAAGATGGCTGTAATTGCGGAAGCTGCTGGGTTTTAACGGGGACGTTCAGCCAGGGACTGAAAAGTGACCCCCTAAAAATGTGCTTTACCCTTTTTCAAAAGTGGGAAAAGTTAATAAAAGTACTTGCTACTCAAATACAAGGCTGAGAGGACCGTCTTCCAAGGCCTGGAGACCCAGACATGAAAAAAGTCTCATCATCACTTGGTGGGGACGATGGTCCTCCCTCTCCTTCCCTCATCGCCCAGCATGAAAGTGAAAGTGACTAATAGTCATCGTGAAACAGCACACAGTGAACCACGACAAAATGCAACCTCTGTTTTTAACCAGGTGCACCGTCCAGCAGTGTGCAGCCATATCCAGTGCCCGGGGAGTAGTGATGGGGACGGTACCTTGCTCAAGGGTACCTCAGGGCATACCTACTGCTCTAGGATTTGAACCCATGACCTTCCGATCCTGTAAGTTCAACATAATTCATACTTATAACACATTTCAAGAAAGGAAATGCCTGGTTATAAAAAATAATAATAATAAGAAGTGGATTATTTGTCCTTCAGAGCCATGAATGGACAATTTAGACCAAAATATTGTGCAAATACATCCAAAAATCTGGAGAGCCTTTCATGGGAAATGACCAGAATGATCATTTCTGCCTGCAGAATATTGCCTTGTGCTGTAAAGGTCTATATTTCCAGGTATATATATATATATATATATATATATATATATATATATATATATATATATATAACATCTATAACATCACCTAACATCTTCCTAAAAATCTGGTAAAAAACAAAACTTTTTAAGCTTTTAGAGGCAGATGTCTGGTTCCTTCCCTAGCACTTTCTGATTATCTAGAACAAATGAACTATCAAACCAGTGAGTAACCCTTTATATGAGTTTGTGTGTTAGCTTGGACTGACTGGCTGCTGTCCGTGGTGCTGAAGCGGCAGATTCATTCTCATGTTGAGAGTTACAGCCATGGTGCTCACATCCAAAAATGAAAGAAAGAAAGAAAGAAAGATAGAACAAAAGAAAGAAGGTACTCGATCAACTCCACATTAAACAGATGAGTCTGAAACCGTGGGATCCAGAGCCGCCGACCGAAACGCCTTTCATTCGTACAGCAGTTTAAGGTAATGCTTACAATCATGCCGCACTACAGGACACTGGAGAGATGTGTGTGTGTGTGTGTGTGTGTGTGCGTGTGTGTGTGTGTGAGGAGCCTGCGACGGCTGGCTGTAACACAATAACACAGCGGCAGGTCCGATTGGACGGCTCGTCAAGGACAAAGTGCAAGGGCACGGAAGACGCTCTTTAGCGTGCCGGCAGGAGGGCCATTTCCACGACAGCCAGCGCGGGACACCTCCGGCCACCGTGTCCTTCAGAGGAGAAGAGGAGGGGGCGCACGATTACCTTTTAGACAGGACGGGACGAAGTGCAGTCCCAATCTCAGGCGGAGCATTTTAACATGCTCTTTTAAACCTGTTTGCTGCAGGCTCCCTGATTTGTCCTCAGACTGAATCTGGTGGAAGGCTGGACGCTGCTGAGAAAGATCCGAAACTGTCTGTAGTGGAGCTTTGCAGAAATGCTAGCACCCCACTCACATGAACACGGGTCTGGATTTATAGTGTAAAGACGTCGCTTTAAGCCATTTGAAGCCTCCCTGCATTGATGACTGTTCCATGTAATGATGTTAAAGGGATCGACGTCTGGTTCCATTTACTAACACTGTGAACTCTCCTGTCCGTATTTCTTTCAGCGTTTCCTGAAAATTCACTCGAGACAACAAGTGGCTTCATAACAGTGACAAATATCTGGAAATCAACATCTCTGATTTTCTCCTGGCCTCTTATAAACACTTCTTTTTGCCTTTACTGAGGACCAGGCTCATTATGGCCAATCCTGATCCGGTCCAATGCGCCTAGACCGGCTCTAATAATGATAGTTCGGATTGAACGGGAGCGTCCCGGCTTTCCTCTTCCACCGGGACAGGCTGTCAATCATCAGCCAAAATCATCACATTCTGAGGAGGTAAAAAGGCTGTTAAAGGAAAAGAAAATAAAGCGAGAGCACAGAGAGAAACCGCTATTCCATTTCCCGCCGTCTGCAGTCAGCGGAATGAAAAGGACTGTGCCGACCTTCCTCGAAAAACATTTCGGATGTATTCATAGAATCACGCCGAACGAGTCCCTTTTCCTCTTCACAAAAAAGCCACGGATCGTCACACACTAGCAAACACACACACACACACACACGCACACACACACACACACACACACACACTCGCCTGTGCAGGGAATATTTCTAATATTTGATCTGTTTCTGCTTTGCTAATATAAGAAAAGGTGTTTGCAGTGAAGATGCTTCCAGAGCTGAGCTTCCAAATATTCCTTCTGAAGATTGAAGAGAATTTATAGACAGATAAGGAGAGAGAGAGAGAGAGAGAGAGAGAGAGAGAGAGAGAGAGAGAGAGAGAGAGAGAAAGGGAGAGAGAGATAGAGATAGAGAAAGAAAGAGAGAGAGCGAGAGAAAGAGAGAGAGAGAGAGAGAGAAAGGGAGAGAGAGAGAGAGAAATAAAGGGAGAGAGAGAGAGAGAGGGGAAATAAAGCAAGGGAGAAAGAAGAAAAGAGAAAAACAGAGGGAAATTTACAGAGAGAGAAGAAGAAAAGGAAAGGAAGAAAAAGAAAATTAAAGATGAACCGGTAGAAACGGAAAAGAAGAGAGAGGGACAGAGATAGAGACACCGACAGAGAGAAAGAGAGAAAGCAATTTAGAGGGAGGAAAAAAAAGACACAGAGAAGAATTTAGAGACTTAGAGCAAGAGGAGGAGAGGAAAACAGAAAGGATGCAAAAGAAAATAGAAAGAAGGATAAAGATAGAGACACTGATGGAAACAGAGACGCAGAAAGGAAGGGAGGAGAAGAAACGAAGAGGCAGACAAGGAGACAATAGAGAGAAAGAGAAAGAGAGAGAGAAAAACAGATAGAGGAAGAGAGAGAGATAAGAATTTCTCCATCTCCTGGAACCCAGTTTTTATCTGAACTTTTGTTTATTTTGGATCGAATTCCTTTTGATGTTCATCAGCCTTCCGTTTCTGTCCTGTTTTTAGCTGCTCTCTCCGACTCGGCCTCATGACTAAGAGGCACTGAAGATACACAGGGAGCAGAAAACAGACCCAGCAAAGAAAAGGAGACTGAGACGGTCTGATCTTTGTCAGATTGAGGAGTAAATAAAAGAAACAGGAACAAATGTTTTTGTGCTCCAGGCTGCAAAGTGCCTAAAGATACAAGGTTCTAGATAAAAGAGTTCCAACCACTCAGCATCAGTAGTTAAAGAATCACCTGATCATCTGGAATCATCTGCAACTGGTTCTTCACTGCTTCATGTCTTAAGTTTTGTTCTGCTTGAAGGTTCAGACGTAGATCACTGTGTGGATTAACCAACACAGAACTATCAAACTGCTCAGGTACAGAGACTGGACTGAACATGAGAGACAACAACACTGTCCTTCAGGAAGATCTGGAGAACTGCTCAGATACAGAGACTGGACTGAAAATGAGAGACAACAACACTGTCCTTCAGGAAGATCTGGAGAACTGCTCAGATACAGAGACTGGACTGAAAATGAGAGACAACAACAATGTCCTTCAGGAAGATCTGGAGAAGTGCTCAGGTACAGAGACTGGACTGAACATGAGAGACAACAACACTGTCCTTCAGGAAGATCTGGAGAACTGCTCAGGTACAGAGACTGGACTGAACATGAGAGACAACAACACTGTCCTTCAGGAAGATCTGGAGAACTGCTCCTCAACCATACAAGCAAAATGTGGCTTTTGCTCGTGATGGGACACGTGTTTGCCTTGTTTTGGGCTCCAGGTTGTTAGAAGAGGTGGGGGTGGATGTGAGGATGGAGAGCTGTTAACAAACAAAAGCTCAGAACCTCTTAATCAGCGAGCGGAGCGTGTTGCCTCTTCAGACCTTTCGGAAATGAAGAGCCTTCTTTGTGATCTGAGGCCAAAAGACCGACAGCCTGTGTCGCCGCAGATGCTTTCGGTGAAAACCTATTAAATCTAATCACCGCTCCAGCGAAGGAGTGTGTACGGAAAGGTCTTTACAGCCGTGTGTGTGAATGTGCTGACAGCTCCACACACATTCATCTGAAATAGTTTAGGGATGACTTGATCACCCTGTCACGTGGGGCAGCCCTGTGTTTAAGGACTAGGCCCAGGTTCAGAAGGTTGTGGGTTCGAATCCCAGATCAGTAGCTTGCCCTGAGGTTCCCTTGAGCAACGTGTCGTCCCCGTCATGGCTCCCCGGACCCCGGACATGGCTGCTCACTGCCCGGCGTGTATGGCTGAAAAGCAGAGGATGCATTTCGTTGTGGTTCCCGGTCGCTTTCACTTTCACTTCGCCTGGATCGGTAGGGTAACACCGACCAGGCCCTCAGTTTTCAGGCTTGATTGTCTGAGACTGATATGAACCTCTGATGAAGGAGGACCAGCTGATTGGGCGCTGTGGTTGTGTTTATTTGGCACTGAGGTTCTTCACTTTCAGAAGAACTGCAGACACTAAAGACACATTAACAGCTCCCCCTTGTGGAGAATCATGGACCTGCTAAACGTGTATGAGTGATTGAGGTTGGAGCCAGGTTCATGAGGGGAGTTTCACCTTTACACCCTTCTCATCCCTCCTACCATCACATCTCTCCTGCACTCAGCAGCTGAACCGGCGTGTTGGGGGTTGGGGTGCTGGTACTCGTTTATCAGAGCAATCAGATCCGTGTCCGTGAGTGTGTCCATGCAGCGGGAGCGGTGATTTGGACACCTGAAGCCATTCGGCAAACGATGATTTATGCCCTTCCTGGTTGCCTTGGTAAATCAGGACAAAGATAGAATTTTTTAAGACGTGCAGTTGTCTGAGTGTACCTTTGGGCGGTGATTAATGGGCGCCAGCGCGTGCCATACCCGTCCTCTGACTGCTTCGGACATGTTGTTATTTATAAAAACAGATGAAATGGACACTTTGAGATGACGGGGACATCGGTTTTCAGCTATGCTGCATAATTTGAGAGCCAACAGCATGTCAGGCCGTGTCAGAAACCTTGCAAGCAAGTCTAATACAGCGTTAATGATGCTAATCATTAGTTCATTATTTTATAACAGGGTCTACAGCTTGTTAGGTACATTAGTCTAACGATATTACATCACCTGGAGAAACTCTGGACGCTGGATGTCCTGCTTGAAGAAGCAGGGGGTACATTTACAAACTGTCACTTTATAGCCTGTCATTGTCAAAGCGATGAATATTGCTGTCTGGTGATTGAGGTAAACCCATGACTAAGCCATCCCCAGACGGGACGCACTGGTGTCCCAGGCTAGAATTTAGGACACACAGATAATCATTCCTACATGGACAACACAGGATCAATAATGCTTCAATAGTTTTCCGCCATTCTAGTCCAACCTGCATGCTGATCCATTTGAAAGTGAAAGTGACTATTCCTGTCATTGCGGGGTCACAGCACAGCACACAGTATCGGCATTTAACCCATGCAAACACCGCGCAGCAGGGGGCAGCTATGAATGCGCCCGGGGAGCAGTGACAAGGACGGTACCTTGCTCAAGGGTACCTCAGGGCAACCTACTGGTAAGGGGTTGGAACCCACAATCTTCCAATCCTGTGGTCGACTCCCTACACACTAGGCCACCACTGCCCCCCCCACTAGGCCACCACTGCCCCCCCACTAGGCCACCACTGCCCCGATTGGTCATTTTAATTTTCCTTCTTGTGCAGAAAAAGAGCAACAAAGTGAGACTATCTCAGCGTTTTAGCTGTAGTAATTTTGCAGCAAAAAATAAAATAAATGTGAAAAATGTACAAAAAAATGTAAAATTGGTACAACTCGCTGGCTGGACTTTACTCTTATCAGAGTCACTCGGAAACGATTCCCGTTAAGGAAGAAAAACCTGCTCTTGATTTCGATTCAGGTTCACTCGACACAGAGGGTGTGATGACTAAACAGGCAAACTTCACACACCAAACACGTCACGACATCGTAAACTGTAAAGCTGCAAATTAACATTTTTTTTCCTTTCCTTGCCCTGCCATATTGGTTCTTCCTTCTTTCTTCCATCATCTTCCTTCTCTCCCCTGATTCTCTCATTTCTTATTCACATTTCCACCTCCTCTCTCCCTCCTTCACTTCTCACATTCGTCTGCCTCTTCCTCTCTCTCTCCTTCTCTCTCTCTCTCTCTCTCTCTCTCTCTCTGTCTGTCTCTCTCCAGGACATTTCTACACAGTGATGCTATTTGTGCCCTAATCATGTGAAATCCATCCACACACTAAACTCCCTGTGGGGTGCAGCAGCGTTTTTCAAATTTATTTATTTATTTTTGCTGTATTTTCCGAAGCTGTGTTACTTACGGTGCTGCGTAAAGGTGATGTCTGATTAAATTACACTGTGTTTTGTGCTGAAACAGGAGAAAGGCTTAAGTAGCGCATGGTCGAGCGAGAGAGAGAGAGAGAGATTTCCTGCGCTGTTTATTGAACACTGGCATATTTTCCAGCACTAATGCCTTCAGAATGCTGCTGCAGTGATGAGTGAAATCGCCCCGGCCCCTGAGCCACTCCAGCAGGGGTGGAGGTTTGAATATGTAACACGGCGAGCTGCTGTGAACATGAAAAGAGGTCAACAAGTCCAGAAATACTAAAAAAAGGCACAAGCAGAACCGTTCATACGGGCTCTCTGGAGGCGCCAAACTGGTTTCCATCAATATCTCAATAAAAGATAATTCTTATCATATCATTCCTGAGCATTCGTAATGGAAATACAGACGCGGCAAGAGCAGACACTCAACTACTTTACTCAGTATGATTGAAAGAGTACAGGAATGTACTCAGGGTGGAAAAGTAAAAGTACAGGAATATACTGAGAGTGTAAAGTAAAAAGTACAGGAATGTACTGAGAGTATAGAGTAAAAAGTACAGGAATGTACTGAGAGTGTAAAATACAGGAATGTACTGAGAGTATAAAGTAAAAGTACAGGAATGTACTGAGAGTATAAAGTAAAAAGTACAGGAATGTACTGAGAGTGTAAAGTACAGGAATGTACAAAGAGTATAAAGTAAAAGTACAGGAATGTACTGAGAGTATAAAGTAAAAAGTACAGGAATGTACCGAGAGTATAAAGTAAAAAGTACAGTAATGTACTGAGAGTGTATAAATACAGGAATGTACTGAGAGTATAAAGTAAAAGTACATGAATGTACTGAGAGTATATAGTAAAAAGTACAGGAATGTACTGAGAGTGTAAAGTAAAAAGTACAGGAATGTACCGAGAGTATAAAGTAAAAAGTACAGGAATGTACTGAGAGTGTATAAATACAGGAATGTACTGAGAGTGTAAAGTAAAAGTACAGGAATGTACTGAGAGTGTAAAGTAAAAAGTACAGGAATGTACTGAGAGTATAAAGTAAAAAGTACAGGAATGTACTGAGAGTGTAAAGTGAATGAGTGAGTGAGCTTTTGGAATCAAACAGTCCAAGCACTTTAATCTGGACTCTCTTGTATCTTTTTGATCCATTCTGTACCTTCAGCTACTGCATGGCTTTTTCCTTGTCAACTGTCAGTAGGCCCATTTGGTGCTCACCCCGAGCCCACTGTAGCAGCTCCCTCACTGCCCAGGATCAATAAATACTAAATAAAAGATGCCACAGCGCTCTCTTGCTTTTCCTCATCCTCTCTACTCTCTTTATCAGTCGCTCTTTCTCTCTGTTTCTAAAAAGAGAAGGATATGTGTGTGTATTTGTGTGCCCTGCGATGCTCCGGCTCCTGGGGCGTAGATGTGGCATGCTGCATTAAATCACTCACTAATGCTCATATTTGCAAGCAGGCCGTAAGTGCAGACGCTCGCTCGGCTGTGGCCCAAGCCCTGGCTGATTCAGTGAAGCTCACACACCCTCTCAGCAAGCGACTGCACCGACTTACGGCTCAAAGTCTTCACGAGGGGACGGCGAGGGTGCAGCACATGGCAAATAAAGAGCATGAATAATTCCAAACCACAAAAACAACACCGATGGCAAGCATCCACAGAGCGTTTCGCTAAAGCATCGTGGGTCGCTAAGCAAGCAAGTCACGCTTTTGGTGCAAGAGGCCTGGACAAGCAGTGATGGGGGGAGTTTGGTGGAAGCTGACCTTGTTGGATTTACAGCATCAGCTACAGTGCAGCAAAGCTATCTAGTCCCATCATGCACTTGGGCAGTGGTTCTCAACCTTTTCCAGTGGTGATCCCAAAGGGACAGGCCGCATTTAATATTTGTGGACTCGCACTAAATTGCTTGTCCTTTTGGCACACGACATTGTTCATGTTGTTGATGATGAGTGTTCCCAATTATCCAATTATCCAGAAGGTCTTTGGTCATTCAGTCATCTTTTTGTCTCCCAGCAGAGGAAAACAATTCCAAAAAGCAGAACTGAGCTGCTAAGATCTGCTCGGCTAAGTAATTGTGGGCCGTTTCAGTTGGGACACCTCTTGCTGTGTCATAACAGGGTATCACTGGTGTAGGAAAGATCATTCTCACATACAGGACTTTGAGAATGATTTTCAGAATTAATTTTCCAGCAAGCCCGAAAACTTCTTGTTGAGAACCACTGCACTGGCACGCGGGCACGAGTGGGCGGTTTACCTGGACAGGTAGCCGTGCAGGCGCTCGTCTGGACGCTCTGGCCCTCGCAGGCGGTGCCTCCGTTCAGGGGGGCGGGGTTAGTGCAGCTCCGGCTCCTCTTCTGCCAGCCGCGGCCGCAGACGGCGCTGCAGGCCGACCAGGTGGCCCACGTGGACCAGCCGCCATTCACTGCGCACCCGCCCCGAGAGAAATGAACAGAGCAGGTCAGGGTTACCCGACGAGCAGCGGCAACAAACAGCAGTTTATACGAAAGGGGAAGGGGGTAGGAAAGCTCCCCAAATGGGGTGTCATCCCAATCGCATGTGGCTGTTTGTTCTGTTTCTACAGCATTCGGCCAATCGGACACAGGTCTGGGGGTTGCTTTTGGAAAGTTTCCTGAGATACGACAAGAGCCGTGGTGGTACATGGCAGTCAGATTCATGAATTGAATAGAGTTTATTCATTTTTGGCTTCAAAAGTTCACCCCCTGCACCTTTTTTGGCAAGCCTCGGTTAACCACAGAGGTCAACAGAGGAACACCATACTTGGCAACCTTTCAAAAAGTTCTAGACCTCCACAAGAAACATTTGAATGAATGCTAAATTCTAAATTCTGGAATCTGTTTTGGACTAAATTCAAAGCTTCAGCGACTATCAACCAACATAAACAACAGCGCTACCTAGTGTGCGCCCGGTGAAGGTGTAAGAGCTGCTTCCTTAATCTGGCGAAAGGCTTCATCTAGTCACGAAACGTTCTAAAAGTGAGCAGGTATTTTGTCCCCCAAGGCAACGCCTGACGAGGGCGATGAGAATCAAGACTCTGCCCAGAGAATCAAGAAGGTTGGCATGTGTGGCAAACTCCAAAGCTGGATCACCTGCCAGGGCTGTTAGTGGTACAAAATGGTTGCAGTGTTGGGACAAATACGGTACTTCATGCATGCTCCTTGTCAAGCCGCGATGGCTGCAATTAATCAACCTCGTCCAACGTTGCGGAGCGACCAACCCAGCTCTGGATGGAGAGGCCATGCTCTTCACCTGCAACATCATCTAGTTTCTCCATTAAACCAAAGGTTCTTCATTTTGGAGTTCTCTTCATGCTTTTGTCTGGCCCTTTATATCACTCCGCTGACAGCAATATTTTTAGTGAAGCGCCTAAGCCTGTGATGATCCCAGACCTAAAGTTCACACTGTGTTTTTAATCAAGTCCCACATCCACTCTCTCTCTCTCTCTCTCTCTCTCTATCCTCCCTGCCATTCCCCTCTCTCTCTCGCTCCCTTTCTCTCTTGTGCGTGGCTCAAAGCAAATCTGATTTCTTCTGTTCTGGAGCAGTCGGGGCTGATTTGTTGTCTGGGAGCCTTGATCACCAGTCAGGTTTGCGTCAGGCCGCTGAGGGCTCCTAATTCACGGGCTGAATCACTTCCGTAGCCTCTCTAGCTGCGGTGATTGCCCACCGCAGAGAGGGAAATTGCGCGGCGACCGGCGCGGGGGCCCTGATTACCTCTTAGCACACAGTTGAGCCATGTCAAAGCCGGCCTCGTTAAAATGCATCCCCACCTTCCCCTTCCACGACTCTAATAACAGCCCGTACCCCACCTACGGCACAGCCAATGAGAGCGCCGGCAAAAAAGCTTCACATGAGTAAACTGACATTTTAATGCGAAGCCATAGGGGAACAAAACATAAGGACCAGGTCTAATAGTTCCTTTTGATCAAAAGCTATTCAGCCAGCGTTTTTTTCCCTTTCTTCTTTTCTTTTTCGTAATTAATTTTTACAATGGCGCCAAATTGGCCATCGCTGTGGTGAACGCTGCGCAATTTGAAGCCCGCCGAATTGTACGGCGAGGCGGCCCACCACTTATTTGCTATTTTTCTGCCTCCGTATGAGGGCCTCGTCGTGATTGACAGCACAAAATGCAAACAATTAGGGCCGGAATTTTCCTCAGTTCACCGTACCAGAGTCCTCCATCAACATTCCTGCAACCCGGCGCGGTTCAATCAAATTCAACAGCCTAATCTAATCTCTCCATCATCGGGGTGATAATTGTTTTCACGTTTTCCGCATTACTGTTTCTTCTTTCCGCGAGTAAAACACAGCGCCCCGATTGACCGATACCGCATTCAAAGAATCCTCCTTTGCGGAGATATTTATTCTATTTGAGAGTCCCTGTCCACCTCGTTACTACGTTCCAACGGGTTTGATAAGCTGCGGATTAAATATTTAAAAAAAGATTAAAAGTTAAAACTCTTGAGTACGCTCTTCAACTTCCCTCCGGAAGGCCCTTGATTTCTGCCACTTTGCTCCGTTCGCTGTGACTGATTGACTGCCCTGATTAGCTGAGAGCATTACGTGTCTTTAATGTAGGCTACCTCCGGTCCAGGACCTCCCGCTGGAATAAGGATTGGGCAAAGGCTGCGCATTATAATAAAGGTCAGCTTATCAAGCCAATTTGTGATCCATGTCGTTAGCAAGCCCAGGTAGGTCCCTGACTTGGGTTTGTTGGAATTTCTTAGACGACGTGAGAGTGATTGGGCAGCTGAATGGGTTAGACAGGAAATTATAGTGTATATACTGTCGAGATATACTGGGAGTTATAATGATGGGAATATAGTATTTAGAAAGTGACACATTAGGAGAATATAGTGTATACATAGGGACATATAGGAGGTCATAGTGATGGGACTTTAAGATTTAGACACACAAGGAGTAATAGTGATGAAAATGTTTTTGAAATATAGGTGGATGTAGAGTGATCAGGATATTTAAAGGATGTTAGAGGGATGGGAATAAGCTCTGTAGAAAGGAACATATACGATGTCACAGTGATGGGACAATACTGAATCGAAAAGGACATAAATGATGTAATATTGATGGAAATATAGAATATATTATGTATGTATACATAACGAGGTATAGGGAGTGAAGGGAAGATACTCTGCAGAAAGGGACATATTGGAGGACATAATGATGGGACTATAATGAACTGAAGAGGACATAAAGGAAGTTATCATGATGGGAAGATACTCTGCAGAAAGGGACATATAGGAGGACATAATGATGGGACTATAATGAATTGAAGAGGACATATAGGAAGGTATAACGATGGGAATATACCGTATATAAAGCCACACACAGGAAGTTATAGCGATTAGTGTGAAGCTGACAATCGCTGGCACGCCTTTGCAGGTTAGCTTTCTTATTAGGTCGGTTAGCGGTGACTCAAATTTTCAGCCATTTCAATCCCTCAAACAGAACTGTCTATCAAGCTGCCCTCAGTGAATTACTCTTGACTCGTGGGTCAAAACCCATCTCCAACTCTTGTGTATCTACTGAAAGGGTGTGTGAAAGGGACAGGGACGCACCGTAGACAATCACAGCGGCCGAGGAGCTTTTGCGGCGAGCCACAATGTTCTTGGCCACGCAGGTGTAGTTGCCGGTGTCGGCCAGCCGGGCTTGTTTGATGATGAGATTATGGTCCACTGTGATGAAGAAATTGGGGTCAGCCTTGGGGTCGATCAGCTCCTCGTTCCTCTGCCACTCCACCTGGAGAAACACACGAGCATGCACACACACAGGGACAAAAAAAAGGCATTTGCAGCCTTAATCTGACGACGCTACAAAACCCACGACGTCCTCGAGGCTGGCGCGCAGGGGTTTAGAGCGGCTGGAGTTTCATTTTGCTATCGAGGAGAAGTGTTGAGGATTAGCTCCTCTCTTTTTTCCTACCCGCAGCTAAGGATTCGCTCGAAAACAAAGATTCGTCCCTCGAGGAACAGTTTAAGAACGGGAATAATTACAATGCAGTGTGCGGTGTACTACTACGCCCATCTCTGATTGGCCCTGTTTAATTTTAATGGGGTGCAAAAGTATTAAGGCGGCCAGGCGGAAAAATTGAAATGTATTGAGTCAAGAAGTAATTCCGGGACACTTTCGGAAGGCAAATAAAAAGGACTAAGCTTGGAGTTAAATATTTCATGATGGTCGTCTGCGAGGCCAGTGAGGAGAGCACGGTAACTGCTGTTGTTGTTGGGCTGGTCGGGGGCTCTGGTGGACAGCAATGAGCCAAAACAGCTGGCCGCAGTCTGGTCCAGCCCTGCGTCCTCCGCATGTATTATTAATGGAGCCGGCCGTGCTGCCAAAAGCAGAGTTGAGTCTCTCGTCCATGTCCAGCTGACAGGACAGACGCCACGCCGCTGCACGTGGTGCAGTGTTGCCAGGCTCAAAGAGACGTGAAGATAAATCAACTGGCGAGACCATTAGCAGAGGACTTTTGGGGTAACGGCTTTCTTTGTCTCACTCACCTCAGCTGTGGGGACGCCCTCTGGAGGGTGGCAGCGGAGTAACACTTCCTGGTCCAGTGCCACCTCTTTACCCAGTGGTTCCTCCTCAAAGTTCTTCCTCAGATCTAGGGACCACAAAAACATCAATTCAAGCCAAGCTGACCGCCTTGCAAACATCTCAACTACTGGTCCTACTGGGGACTCCCAGTTAATTAAAAAGTTAATCTCAGAACTGCACAAGCCACACGTTTCTAAACCATTTAACCTTCAGATGCCCCGAGAGTAACCTCAAGCTAGGCTGCACATAAACATCTTTCTGAAAAATGGCAGCGCGGATTCAGAACGTGGCTCATAAACAGCTGTACAAAGCTCGCAAGGTCATTCTGACAAACTGCAATACAGTGCAGGAAGCCTAGGGGGCGATGTGGATTTACTGTGCAAAAGTCTGTAGTCCCTCATTTCTTCATT
>CM029384.1:23262773-23317069 GCA_017165825.1 Hepsetus odoe
AGAGGGGAGGTTGTAAAAAGGAGGAAAATCACAGCCGTTTAATGGCTTCTCCTCGGATCTGGGGAGCGATGGCTCTCTTTGTTCCAAATGGCAGGCTATCACGCCTGAAAGTACATTCACTCTGATTGCGATGCGCTTTCATCATCGCTTTTTGGGCCGCATTCTCCCCGACGCTGAGCGTTCCCTGCCCTCTGCTTTCGGGATGAGGCCACAGTGCATCTAAGAAGGGCCTAATAGCATTTCACCTGCAGATGTGAAGACTGTAGCAGCCTCTGAAACATTTACTGCATGTTACGTCGCAGATTAGCGGCTTACCAGGCCACGGGCTCCATCTGATCCAACTTCCCAATCAAAGACGTTAAATAAGTCATCCAGACCCATCCCAATCAGTCAGCCTCGGGGGCGCCAACCAGCTGAAGAGTGAGATTGATTGGACTAAATGCAATTTGGAAATCATTTCAAGTGCGTCTTGTGCAAATGATCCTGCTTAAGTTGGAATTAACCGGAACCGCGCTGAGAGACCTGCTCCTGCGTCCTACACCATGCGAATTTCGAGCAGTCGGCTGTCCCGGACGCCTGAGGATAACTCACAAGCAATGCGCACGTAAGCCTTTTGGCTCTTCTGGGTTCCTGTAGTGCTCCAGGCAACACACTGACACCAGTAATCCTCCAGGCCGAAGATTTTCTCCACCTGCTGCCTGGAGATGTCAATCTTCACCTGCATCACCGGGAGGCCTGCAGAGAAGACACAAACACCGTTAACCCTTTAACAACACCTATTAACCCTTTATGGCCAAGGCAAGAAAGCATCTATTGCATCTAACTGTAGCATTGCTGCAATTCTGCTAAACAATACGATAAAGATATAATTTGTCAAGTTTGGGACATGCTTATCATTTGGTGTTTGCGGAGAGTTTGTGCCTGTTTTCCTCTTTCGGGAACTGCGCTGTGAGGATTTGCTGGTTGCAGTAGTCATCATCATGTTGAATGAGTGTTGAATGAGTGAATTAGCAGGGATAACGTTGCAAATCTTTCGAGTATCTAATCAACGCCATCGGATTAGCCTAGGTAACATGTATCCCATCTGAAAAATGTTGATGGGAATTCGTGTGACTCGAACCTTTCTTACAACTGCAACAGCTGGATGACTTTGCGTTATGCTGCAAGAAAGGCTGTGCTGCTTTTACGCAGAGATATAAAGTGAAAAAGTCATTCTTCACAGTTTTGGAGAGAAACTTTAGGACAGTAGAGCACATTTCCCTTTTCAAATGAAAAAGTCAATGAAAATAGTTTTGGGTGCTTTCGGTCCCTATGCAGCAACATCTGCATCTATCTTGTGGAAAATCCCGTCCCTCACATTGATTAAAAACAGCTAAAAATACTGGAGCTGGAGGCAATCAGATGCTTCACTGCCAAAGCCGTCGTTGCCATTCTTTCAATTCCATTTTGGAAAAACAACCCTGGATAAAATATGTGGTGGTTAATGGAGGAAAGCTTTGTTTTGACTCCAGGTGGGCGGTCCTTAAAGGGGGTGACGTCCCTATAAATAGTGTAAGGTAAAGTGACTATTTGTGATTGTGCAGCACAGCGCACAGTGAACCACAACAAAATGCATCCCCTGCATTTAACCCAGCGTGGTGCCATATCAAGCGCACGAGGGCAGTAGCCGGGGACAGTACCTTCTCCGAGGTGCCTCAGGGCAACCTGCTGGTCCTGGGATTGAACCCTGGCTTCAGATACTTGGTAAAGCGCTACCCGGAACAGATATGGGCTCAGGGCGGATATGCGTCCGCCAAAGGTTTGCGCGTATCTACGAGGCGATTATCCATGAAGGAGATGTTGGTGTTATTTTTTTCTTGCGAAAGCTTTCAGACACAAGCGAGTTGACGATAGCACCTCATTAAAAGCTGCATGAATTGAATTGGAGATGAAGAAAAGTCATCATTTCATATCGTGACAATCTGTCAGCCGCTCTCACTGTTTGAGTAATCTCCACACGAGCGGCGTGAAGCCGTCCTACAAAATAATTCAATTTTTGACAATTACGAATGAGCGTCATCTGAGCTAAGCAGCAAAGAAGGGCCTGTCACTCATTACATATTCTTGTTTGGGTAAGTATATATGTGTGTGTGTGTGTGTGTGTGTGTGCGTGTGTGTGTGTGTTTGTGTTTAAGAAAGAAGATAATGCAATGAAAAATTATCTCGCTGACTCTCTGATATCTTCCCTCCAGCTATCACTCATCTCTTAATACAAAAGCATGACCTTGAAAATGTCCACGTCTCCCTCTTACCACCACGTCCACCTCCACCCGGTACCCTCCCACTTCTGCAGCATATAACACCCCCTGCTCTCTCTCCACCTCTCTGCAGCCTCCTGTCTCCCGCTCTCTTCCTTTCTTGCCCTTAAGCATCATTACCGGGTTTTTTTCCTGCACCGCACGTTAAAGCTTCATGGCCGTGTGCCTGCTTTCTGATCCTCAGGAGCTCGGCACTTGGACATTTGACAAAAACCAGGTGTTGTGACCCACATCTGTCTCTGCGTGCGTGGTTGGTGGAGTGCAGGTGTGTGCAGGTAGCCTTGGCAACACACGTGCCAAGAGGAGCGAGACGGAGCTGCGCCCTGAAGCTGCATGAGCATGAACTGACCACAATTAAAAAGCACCGAAGGAGCCGCCCGCCATAGAATCTAATACTGACCTTGAATCGAGGAAATGAAAACCCTGAAAATATAGGCGTTTTGTAAGCCGATCAGTCCGCGCAAAAAACTTTTACAGCATTTAAAAAGTAAACTATTAGTTATTCCAGTGTTGATATATATTTATTATATTATATTAGTAAGTGAAAGTGACATTTGTCATTGTGAGCCGCAGTGAAATCCTCTGAATTGAACACACCATCCAGCAGGGGGCAGCCATATTCAGTGTCCGGGGCGCAGTGAATTTGGACAGTACCTTGCTCACCCGAGGGTGCACCTCAGGGCAACCTACTGGTCAGGTGAACCAGTCTTACAGTCCTGGGAGGCCCTAAAAACTAGACCACGGCTACACCGGATACAAGTGCAATGTGATGTCATAACCATGATCATAAATAGTCATGAGCTCTTCCATACGGCAGCAAATCAAGCCAGCAGTACAGGCACTTCTGGATGATCTGCAATCAGAAGAGAGCTGTCTGTTGTTCAGAGATGTATCATATCAAATGAAGCTAAGAAAAGCCATCTAAAAAGACATTCTGTAGAGTTTAGAGACCCCAGGATCGCAAGGCTGTGGGTACCAGACCAGCTTGCCCTGAGATACCCTTGAGCAAGGTACCATCCCCATCACTGCTCCCCGGCACTGGGTGTGGCTTCCCCCCGCTGCAAGGTGTGACAAAGGATGCATGTCATTGTGTTTCAGTGCTGAAGCCAGATGGAAGATGTTGTTAGATATAGCAAGGAACTCGAAATAAACCCGATTAGAAGAACGTCTGAACTTTTGAACCCTGGATGGGAACTCATTCATGCAGCCTCAGTCTCAGCTCAGGAACACATGGCCTCCTAGTCTTCAGTCTCTTCCCAGGTTAAAAACTGCATGGTGTTTCAAAATCAACACCGGCCAACTCTGGAACAGCTAGAAAATATAGTCCACTCCATCAAACACTGTGTCCGGGACTGTTTTCTCCCGGGGATACAGATGGGGCTGTGTGAACTGTTTCTGTTGTGTTAGAAGGGCAGCTGGAGTCCTTTCTCCTTCACACCCAAAGACGTCATTGATCTTTGTCTTTTTCCCCTGATATATATATATATATATATAAGCCTGACATTAAAAACCACTGTTCCTTTCTTTAACTGAGGGGAATAACGAGACTGGACAATGAATTATAGCTGCTGTAGTCGTGTGTGCCAGCAGAGACGGGCTGGGGTGGTGGAAATGCCATGGTAGATGTTTTTCAATGCCAGGCTGATTTATTGAGACTCTAAACTCCAAATCACTTAAAACAAGCTGATGAAAGTGAAGATATGCATATATGTGAGTGCATATCTATACATAAAGCTCATTATTAGAAAATAAACGGGACTTTTACTTATGAAAATGAATCGTTTGATGCTTCTTGAACACACCCAGTTGACGTTGGGAAGATTTATTCGAGCCAAATATCTGTCGGCTGCAAGTGAGGAGAGCGGAGCCAATGACACGAGTAAGCAAAGTGACTCAGCGTTGCTTCATTTTAACACACATAACGTGCCATATCTGGTGCCCGGGGAGCAGGGACGGGGACGGTACCTTGCTCAAGTGTGCCCCAGGTCTGGGATTCGAACCCAGGACCTTCTGATGCTTCTCTGAAACCGCAAGGCCAAGCTTATGAACACACTGTCATAGAAAACATCCCTGTAACAATATTGGTGATTTCAGGAGGTGATAACAAAGAGTGTGAAAAATAAAGCCGCCTCCCACTGCGACCCGGCAGACGGGAGCAACACGCGATCGCTGTTAGATCTGAACCTGCCTCACTCGGAGTGTCAACAACCCAACTAGGTTCTCTCCCGACAAATCCAGCTCTTGCAGCTGGAGCGTGCCGGCTGTGTGGGAGAGGAGAGGGTACGTGTATATGCAAAACGTGTCATGCCAAATGTAACCGTTTCTGCCCGTATTAATTACTGTTTGCAACAAAAACGCGAAGCATAATTGGCCACAGAAGCAACTCTGAAATGACACGAGTGGACCATTTCAAACCCTGATTGCTTTTATAATTGCATCCCGTTTCTTCACCTCTCCTTTTTTTCATAATTACCTATATTTGTTCTGAAGCTTCCCTGAACGCACCCGGAAAACAGCCTCTGGCCAATAACAGCAGCGGCTCCAAATGTGTTTATACATTTTTCCATGTCTTATTACGTCAGAAACCACAACGCGAATCCGTTCGGAGCTTCCTCCAGAAGCAGTCTGGCAAAAAAGCCCATTTGTGCAAGATCAGCCAAACGGTGTCCTTATTCACTTCGTGCGATGTCTGAACAGTAAAGATCGCCCGTTTAGGTCAACCTGGAGGATTTTAAGAGAGAGAAGTTATTTTTCTAACTTCAATTGCCAAAGCCCAGCCCTGGAAAAAGCTTGCAAACACTCTGTCAAAGAGTTTTCGTTTACCACAGCGGATCGTGGTTTCCATTTCTTCCGGTCCTCTGCATCTTCCTCCTTCGACGATACCTGCATGTCCTCTCTCACCCACGTCCATCCTCCTCTTTGGTCTTCCTCTTCTCCTCTCTCCTGGCAGCTCCATCTTCAACATCCTCCTCCCGATAAACCACGTCTCTCCTCTGGAGATGTATCCCAATAACATAGTGATGCTTCTCTCAGCATAAAACGTCCAACCTGAGCTGTCCCTCTAATAGACTCATTTCTACTCCTGTCCATCCTCATCACACCCAGCGAAAATCTCAGCATCTTGAATGGTGATTAAAAATAAAAAATGTAATTAAGGCAAAGATAAAAAGTAGACTTCAACTGGAACTGTTAGAAACTTTGTAAAACGAGCCAAGTACTCGGAGGATGATTAGCGAATCCTTTAGAAATGACAAAAAAACAAATCAAACCTACTCATTTTCAGTCTCCAGAGACGATATCAGACGCCACGTCCATGCTGAGCAATTATTTTCAATGTCTGCAAGAAAATCCCTTTTTCTGTACACTATTAAACTTGAGTGGAGTAGTTAGGTCTCTATACTTTTCTTATTCATCTTTATTTCGGACAACTTTTACTTTGAATCCAGATATCGGTCGTTTCTCCTTCGGAACAGAAACCTAGCGTCAGTTTGAACCCATCTGAAGAGAATCTGATTTCTCTTTTTCAACATCCTGACCCATATGTGCGAGAAAGATGGTCTATAAATGATCGCAAAGCTGTAGCTTCAGTTGTTGGGCTGCTTTTCTTCCAAAGGCCTTGTTGGAAGATGCCATCACTCGTTTAATATTAGCATTTTGAATTTAGCAACCTTTAGCATCTCTAACTGCATCCTGCTGCACTTTATAAAAAGCGGAGCAGATTGGGGACCTGTTTAGAGAACTGGGCGGCTTGCTGGATGCGGATTTCTGAAATCATTGGGTGACTGTTGATTTAGACTGTTTATGATCAGCGGTCTGTGATAGCTCTGCTGCTAAAGAAGTAGGAACAGCGAATAGCAGTCAGTGATTGGCCTCTGATGTAGTGGCAAACTATTCCTTAATGCCTCGGCGTGGCCCGAGATTGATTTTAGCAGACATAAAGAAGCAGATTTTCTACCTCGCCGACAAGCAGGGAATTTAGCAAATTTTGGGGGGAAATTATTCCACATTTCCCAACGCCAGAGCTGCATGATAAAGCATAAAATACAGCAGTGTGAATCTTTAAAACGAGTGATTAACCAGGGAACTGAGTCCCGGGTTGGAAAAGCCATTATAATAGTCACCCTGGAGCCCTTTAGCTAAGGTCGCTATGGCAACCTTCCCTGTGGGACGAGGTCAGGCAGTCAAAGCGTAATTGAAGCAAAGACAGAGGGCTGTAGTTGAGATGCAGACGGAGCTGAGAGCTCCCCATCACCCAGGGGTACCAGACACCCCCCTCCATCCCACCCACACCCCCAAAACACACACAGACTCATTAGGCCCAAAAAGACTAGAAGGCCTAAAAAACAGGAAAATTTTATATGTTTCTTTCCATCCCTGTATGTCCATATTGAAGCAAGCAGAGGATCCAACAAATTTGCATCAATTGCTCGTTCACACTGAAGATAGGAGAGCAATACAGGGCAGCCAATCTCAGCAGAGGTAATTTACATAAATGTGTCTTAAAGGCACAGCAACAAAATCAGCCTGTTTAATTCTAAGGTTTTAAAAAGGAAGGATTCCCTTTGAAATGGGAGAAATGTACTGAGAGTATAAAGTAAAAAGTACAGGAATGTACTGAGAGTGTAAAGTAAAAACTACAGGAATGTACTGAGAGTGTACAATAAAAGGTAAAAGGATCAGCTCTGTCCTCCAGTATCTGCCTTCCCAAATGAGTGCTGGTGTCAATCCAGCGCACAGAGCGAAAGACGGACCCACCTGGACTGATCGCCAGCCATCGCAGAGGAAGAGCGGAGGCGGGCGGCACCTTGCTCAGGGCACCTCCCAGGGCAACCTACTGGGAGAGGTTCTCTCTCTCTCTCTCTCCTGTCTCTCTCTCTCTCTCTCTCTCTCTCTCTCTCTCTCTCTCTCTCTCTCTCTCTCTCTGTCCTCTCTCTCACCCTCCTCTCTGTCTCTCTCTCTCTCTCTCTCTCTCTCTGTCTCTCTCTCTCTCTCTCTCTCTCTCTGTCATGCCCTCTCTCTTCTCTCTCTCTCTCTCTCTCTCTCTCTGTCTCTCTCTCTGTCTCTCTCTCTCTCTCCCCCACATACTAATTCTTTCTCTTTCACACTCTTTTTTCACTTATTTTTCTCTCCCTATATCTCTCCCTCTCTTCACTCTGTTTTTATCATTTTTCTTCTCTCTTTCTCTTGCTCCCCAACACTCTTCCTTTACCCTCTTTTTTCACCCAGTCTGTCTTTCTCTCTCTCTCTCTCTCTCTCTCTCTCTCTCTCTCTCCTACTCTACATTCTCTACCTGTCTCTCTGTTCTCCCTCCAAGCTCTTTTACTCCCTCTCTGCTTTTTTCTCTCTCTCATTGTTAGCTCACTCTCTTTTTCCTTTCCCAAGCTCATCTCCTCATTTTTCTCTCCCTCTAGCACTCTCTTCATCTTTTCCTCTTTTTTGTACTCACTCATTCTCTTTCTCCCTCTCCCATCTCTTTCCTCCTCCTCCTCCTCTCTCTCTCTCTCTCTCCCTCTCCGAGGTGCCACTGATTAAACTAGACATCCCCCCCTCTGCTTCTTAAAATTCTGCTCTGTGCTTCTCCCCTGAATTCCCAAACATAAACACACACACACACACACACACACACACAAACCTTGAACTGAAATAAGGCTCTGCCTGCGAATGAGTGGAACATAAGTGAGCTGGAGATAACAGAGCTCCGGAGATGCTCAGATATAAACATGAAAATTAAAATATGAACGGATAATCTTTATCTCCGTGTCTGAATCTGAAACAGACACGCCTTTCCGATTTCTTCCGAGGAAGCACAAACAAGCATGCTCACTGCCTAGACTGACCAGCTGGGAAAGAGAAACCTCTGTGAGACGCCACAGGTGTCCTGGACGCGAGCCCAAATGTTTCTGCTTATCGGAGACGAGGATTAATTAGGGCTTCGCCGCATCGGCCTAATATCATATCAGTCAAATCGGAGCGATAGCATCGGATATGGCTCACGGACACGGTCTCATCCACAAAGAGCTGCTGCTTAATCCCGTCACACCTGAACGGCACCGCCGTCATGATCCAGGACTCTAATTAGCTCCATCAGGCGGGCCACTGTCAGAGTGGAACAAAAGATCACGACCACCAGGTCTTGGGGAACAACACCTGGGTCCTGGGATCTGACAGCTTCAGCAGTGACACTTCAGACCCTTTCCACGGGCGCTCTGGTGGTCACCGTACTGCTGGAAGGGAAACAGACTTGGATCTTTTTCATTTTGAATCAAAAAAGGATTCAGGAACTAGGGACTAGGCCACAGAATCGGAAGGTCCTGGGTTCATATCCCTCACCAGTAGGTTGCCCTGGGGTACCCTTGAGCAAAGATACTGTTCCCATCACTGCTCCCCAGGTGCTGGATATGGCTGCCCCCTACTGGATGCTGTGTGTGGGTTAAAAGCAGAGAAAACAATTTCGCTGAGTTCACGACGACACGTAGTCACTTTCACTTTCACTAAACATGTACTTTTGCAACAATGGAGGTCCAGCATGTTCTCATTTGGGGTGGAGGACAGTCGCTGGTGGTTCATAAGTCTTTGTGATCATGAAGACCCTCCAGAAGAACAGAGCGAGACCCCGGATAAACATAACTGGGCTCGTTCCTCCGCGAGTCGATTTGGGGCTCGTCTCGGCAAGAGCCTTTTATTTCTCTCGCTGGCTCTTGTTTTTGCTGCCGCTGACCTCAATTCCACGGGGGTCGTTTGCTTATCAAAAGCGCGATCCGAAACTGGCAGGTTAGACTGCGTTTTCATTGTGGCCGGGGAAATTCAATTAGGGTTCCAGGCCGACGGACAGGGTGCCGAGATTCATCAGCGGGGGATCTGGATTAGGGCCGAACGGACGGACGTGAAACCCCTCGATGCGCTCGTCCCCCAGAAAACGGCCATTTTTAACACCCCTCCCCCTCCCCCTATACCGTGAGTCTGCCTGCAATGAAGCAATGCATTCCACTGCACTTGACCTTATAGATAATGAGCAGCGCCACCTGCATTATCATACAAAAGGCGGTAATGATGTTTATCATTAGCGCTGCATTACAGGGGTAAACAAAACAATGCATTTAAAACGCATTAACGGCGCGAACGGCGTTAAATAACGCCACGCTGCACGTAAAATATATTCATTGGCTCGTTTGATGAACAATGGCGCGCTTTAATTACATTATTGTGTTTCCAGGCGCGCTATCGCAGTAATCGCTGCTCTCGTTCCTATCAATTTCCCGAGCCTGAGCAAAGATCCCAAATGGCACACGACGCGGCTGAGGGATCTACTATACCGCTGTTAAAAATGGTCACAAACAAAGCAGGGCTCGGGGTCTAACGCCAGGCCGCGTCCCAAACGGAGGAGGCACTGCTGGGTTTCAAAGCCGTCTGCCGCTCATAAGCTCTGGAGTGCGGTGTGTGTGGTTCGGGCGAGCCAGCCGGGGAAAAGTCTGAGCTGCTTTCTCCAGTGAAGCTCTAATGAGATGCGGTCTCGGAGGAGGTCATGTGAGTACAGTGCACTGAACTTGGATCGGCTGTTGGCGTTCGTGCCCTGATATCGTTCAGAGTCATCAGTAGGTCCACAGCAACTGAAGAGCAACCTTTGGGCAGTCAGATTTGGAGGAATAGCAAAAAAAATGAGATGTACACCATTTTCCTTTTGCCCTAGATGTACAGCACTATGCAAAAGTCTTTATACATTGATGATTTCTTCAGATTTTGCTTCCCGTTCTCCAGGCTTTCTGAAGGACGCTTTTGTTTCTCACTTTCAGTACAGTCTCTGCACCTGAGCAGCTTCAGAAGCAGTGTGGGATCATCTCCACAGAGAATGGAAAAAGAAGAGCTTTTGGACGTCCTTCAAGTAGCCTGGAGAAGTGTTCCTGAAGACGGCTTAAAGAAAGGAGCTGGTCTAAGAGAGTTGAGGCTGTGCTGAAGAATAACGGTGGTGAACATTGATTTTAAGATGGTTAGAATGAAACTCTCTTTGTGTTTAGGCTGGATTTACATGTGTGTTTGGACAGATATCGCTGAACTTATTGACTCATTTAAATATAAAGAAAGGAGTGGTGTCTCAAGAATCTCAGGGCAAGTCTGTCAGTCTTTCTTCTTGAAGCATGAATGGAGATCAACAGTTCCTCCTTAATTTGTATCTTTGTCTTTTTAAACCATCATATTATTTGAAATTTGGTGCAAAACGTTATCCAGAACAGGGCCCCTGATCTGTAAAGACAGCAGGACTGGTGCCTCACAGCATTCCAGGTTCCTTTCTGCATGGACATGTTCTGCCTGTGTCTGCTTGTGTCCTCCAGGAGCTCTCCGTCCAAAGACCTGCACATCAGGTGGACTGGAGATGTTAGGTTTTAGTGTGTGTTTGCCCTGTGATGAAATGCCGACCTGTCCAGGATGCGTCCCACCTTTCACCTTGTAAGGGCTGAGATAGACTCCAGCATCACCCGTGACCCTAATCGGGACAAGCAGCTCAGAAAAAGAGTGGGTGAGTGTTATAAGAGGTACTGATTTATCAGTGAGGATTGCACAACACAACAGAACAGGGTTTGACTCTCAGCCCGGTTAAGAACATCACATTCTGCATCACAGCGGGACGGTCTATGCGTTACAAAGAATGTTTGGGTGTCCCGTCCTGTAATGGACTGGTGACCCATGCAGGGTTGTCCTATGAGCACTGGGACAGGCTCCAGCAACCGCCCGCCTCCCCGGTTTGGACATGTGGCTTGGAAAATGAATAGATTGGGAATTTAAAAAAATACCAAAGAGAAGTGTTGCTCAGTGAAATGAAGCAGCAGTGCTCCAGATTTGGAAGTATTTGTAGGTCACTATTTAAAGTGAAGCTCATTTGGGACACTGACCATGCTAAGACCTTTGAACAGAAAGGTTGAATCTCTTTTGACTTAAGTGTACTTCTCCAGAGGTCGCGGTGCCATAACAGCAAAAAGGCAACATTAAGAAACTCTACACTCAAACTCTTTGATCAAATAATTTTGCAAACATCATAAAACTATAGAAAAAAATATGAATAGAGATTTCAAATGAGAAAAAATGTGTTGTTGACTGTACACTGTAAATGTAAACCTATATATAATTATATATATAAATTGTATTTTTTATCAAAAAAATATATAGGGATAAATCTCTAATTTCTGGATGAGAATAAAATGACAGAATATTTGATCGTACGACCTTGTTCCATTCACAGTTGGGGACTTTTTATTTGGAATAAACATGCTCGGAGACTGGAAATGCATTTTATTCTGACATAAGGCAACATTTGCTTGGAGAATCACAAAGATGTGTTTTCAGACGGGACGAAAGCGATCAGAGCATAAACAACGGTAGGTAATTACACCTGTAATTTTCTCAGGGGGGGAGAAAGGAAAATACAGACATGGCTGATCCACATGGAAATAAAATCAAAGAGTAGCACCTGGAGAAGGGAGTTACGGCAGGACCCCGTGTAAATTTAATCCCATTCAATTTGGGCACTGGTTAACTGCAATATATGTCATTTGCCGGGTGTGTTTTGGAAAGAGTGGTTCGAATATCCACGTGTTGATTGCTGGAGTCGCAGAACATGTGTCAGGTTTGGTAGGTGATCTTCTAGCGGCACGTAATTAAAACGTACATATAAAATAGCGCACCACAATTATTCCCTCGTTACTCCTAAATTAACACTGGATAGATTAAACAGGCAGACGTACAATACAACACCGAACCTCAGCAAAGAGACCACAAATGTGTCAGAAATACTGGGAGGAGTCACAAACTACACACAGGGGAGGAGCCTGGAGAGGGAGGGGCCAGGAGTGGGTAACCATGGCAACAGCCCTGGGTATACTTGACACTGACAGATCTGAACAGTCCCAATTTGAAGTATATTTTTATTCAAATCAGATTTTAGAGCCGGAAGTATATTACCAAGAGCATTTATAATAATGAAACAATTGTAAGTATTACTATTGTTAATTCCATTAACTGAGCAGCTTATCCAAGTCAGTACTTTTTATGTGAGTGTGGATCTCATTCCCATTTTTTAACGCAACCGTGAATGTGTTGGAAGCTGAACGTTGTCGTTTACATGGTTGTTAGCCACCACCAGCAATCACATAAGTCTTTGGGTTGAATCGACCAATCAGAAACCGTGTTTGGGCCAGGGCTCTGATCTCAAAGGAACAACTTGAGATCCCATTCTGATAAAGATCCATACACTGGTCCTAAATATTAGAGTAAATGTCATAAATCATGCGCTCAGAAAGGCTTTAGACATCGTCCAATAAGCATCATGCTTCAATGTTATGCCATTTCACTCTCTTCTGACAGCACATCTCTAAGGAGTATTTGCTGAGGGTTGATGAAGAAGTCGCATTAGCGAGGGACCGGGTCGGCCCCTGTCAGTGCTTCACTTTTTTGGGTCAAGGCTCGCCTCTGGTCATGGAAGGTTCTTCAGGCTTTGATTGAACTGCCAATTTGCCACAATGAGTGCAACGTCCGTGGCCCTGTAACGGCACTGAGACTGCCATTAGAGAATATTGAAGGCTGATGAAGTAGTAAGCAGGCATGACGCCAATCCATCCACACTAGTTCAGGGTAATGCTTCCTCAAGGTGACATGTTGAAGGAACACATTCTGGTGTGCCACCAGTTAACCCCTAAAGGGATCCACACTTCAGTTCTTCACTCTAACTGAATCGGACAAGTTCATTAACGTCGCACTGAGTGTAACAGGCAGGTACAATAAAACACAAGCTCAGATCACAGGGAAGGAACAAGGGCTTTCTGTGAGGACTTGGACTCACTGAGAGGAACGAGACTGGAGATCATGCGGCCAGGTCTGCTAGAACCTCAACAGTGGCCAGTTAACAAGGTAACTTTTTAATTGTGTTTTACAGTAGCTAGTATGCCTCAACCAATCAGAGATTAGAGCTGTTTTATTGGCTCATCTTTCTCCAGATTTTTTAAGGTTGGACAATTTTTCCCAACTTGTGGTCTTTGGTTTTAAGAATCCACATTTTCAACTGATAAAATCAACGTGTCCAAGGAATCTTGGGATTAATTAAAGCTAAAATGCACATAGTCTTTGGATGCAACCTTTGAAAGATCTGAATTGAAACCAAATGTCTATTTCTGTGGCACTAATATATGCAGACGTGAAAGTGAAAACCCTTGTCATTGCGAAGTCAAAGCACAGCAGACAATGAACCACAATGAAATCTGACCTCTGCATTTAACCCACGCACACTCAAACACCGTGCAGCAGTGGGCAGCTATTGAAAGTGCCCGGGGAGCAGTGATGGGGACGGCACCTTGCTCAAGAGTACCTCAGGGCAACCTATTGGGAAGGGGTTCAAACCCCCGATCCTCCGATTATGTGGCCAACACCCTAACCACTAGGCCACCGCTGCCCCACCTCTGCATTTAACCCATGCACACAAACACCGTGCATCAGTGGGCAGCTATTGAAAGTGCCCGGGGAGCAGTGACGGGGACAGTACCTTGCTCAAGGGTACCTCAGGGCAACCTACTGAGGGAAGCCCACAATCTTCCGATGCGGGGCCAACTCCCCAACCACTAGACCACTGCTGCCCCTTGAACTCACCTTATCTTTGTCATATTACATGAAAGAAACTGGGACAAATGTTTAACTGACAGACTGTAAAATGTCTAAAGACACAAGGTTCTAGATAGAGGGGTTCCACCTCTCAGCATTCAGCATCACCAGTAAACGAATCACCTGATCATCTGGAATCATCTGCACCTGTTTCTTCACTGCTTCACGTCTTAAGTTAGACGCTTTGTTCTGCTTGAAGGTTCAGATATAGATCACTGTGTGGATTAACCAACACAGAACTATCAAACTGCTCAGGTACAGAGACTGGACTGAACATGAGAGACAACAACACTGTCCTTCAGGAAGATCTGGAGAACTGCTCAGGTCCAGAGACTGGACTGAAAATGAGAGACACAAACACTGTCCTTCAGGAAGATCTGGAGAACTGCTCAGGTACAGAGACTGGACAGAAAATGAGAGACACAAACACTGTCCTTCAGTAAGATCTGGAGTACTGTTCCTCAGCAATGCTCTACAATTCTCATTTCATTCATTTATTATCTGAGCTGCTTATCCCAAGCAGGGAGAACATACAAAACCAACTGCTCACAGAAGGCCACCCCAGCTGTGAAATGAACCCAGAACCTCCTCTTCTTCACTAGGAATCACCACAAGCCATGTTATGCCACTGCTGCAAAGAGATCATTAACGATGGGAATCAAAGAGCACTTCCAGTTGAGAACTTTGCCCCTTTCTTTGGAATCGGATGAATCAGAGCTCATCAGTTGCTTTCATCAATGCTGGCATGTTTTTCCGAAAGTTGTGCTTCGCCAAAGCTCATCAGACTCTGTCTGGAAGCTTCCAAGAGGGAGTCATGGCGGAGATGAAGAAGCGGTGGCTTCATTTTCCCAAGATCGATGACAGCAGTGCTGCCCAGTGTCTGTAAAATGGTCATTTCGAGTAAGATTGGAAACACCAGCAGTATGTTATAACATCTTTCAACACAACCGGAGCTAAAATTCCAGGAATGCCGTTTATCTGACACTGCTTCTCAACTGAGCAGCTCATCCATTTCCGAGGGCAAACATCCTGTCACGCATCCGCGCCAAGCTGGCAGATTTTCCCTTTGACTAAGAAAACTAATAGAAAATGATTGCTGTACAAATATTCTCCCATTTCATCAATTTTACATGATTACAGACAGACTTTAGCTACAGCTCTGGGGCCGCAGCCAGCTTGACTCGTCCATCAGCTCCTGATTTATCCGTTTTATTTTTGATTTCCTGGTTTGAAATACTGCATTATTTTTTACTTTACTTGTAAAAAAAAAAAATAGGCAGGCAACGCACTACACTTTACAGGCTCTCAGTGAAACCCAACGAAATACATCCTCTGTGTGTAATCCACGCACCCTGTCCAGCCAGGGCCGCCATATGCAGCACCCAGGAAGCAGTGATGGTGATGGTAACATGATCAAGGGAACCTCAGGGCAACCTACTGGTCTGGGGTTCAAACCCATGGGCTTCTGATCCCGGGACCTTTCCCTAAACTCTAGGCCACCTGAAAGCCTTTGTGACAAGCTATAAATGTTAATTCGGCTTTATGTCAGTTGCCATAAAAAGCTTATGTAGATACTAAAATTTTCCCCTTACAAAGAAAAAAATAGGCCAAACAACAAGAAGTTCTGATCTCAATGATCAATTAATGGTAATGAAACCTTATCAATTCCCATCCCAACATAATCACCCTTGCGAATCAAAGATTTGACTCTTTGATCTATGTCTACAACCCGGACATGTGATGGGCTACATTGCACTAAAGTGTTTCAATCTTGAAGATTCGATAAAGACATCAAACAAGAATCATCTCACCAAGCAGAATCGATAATCCCATCGGTATCATTTAAGCTTTATCAAATCCCATCCCATCAAATCATCCTAATGAATCAAAGATTTGACTCTTCCACCTATGTCTACAAACAGGACATGATCAGGAGATACGGACGCCAATAAAGAATCAGAACTGATCATCTTTTAGTTTCATTTAAGCTTCATTTCTTCTCTTCCAAAATATCATCCTGAAGAATCAAAGTTTCGATTCTTCCACCTATGTCTACAACCTGGACATGTGATGGGCTACATTCCAGTAAAGTTTCACCATCATGAAGAAATCTCGATAAGGATGTCAAAAAAGAATTGTTTCAACAAGCAGAGTCAATAATCTCATCAGCATCACTTAAACTTTATTCATTCGCATCCCAACATGGCATCCTACTGTCAAAGATCTGTCTTGTATCTGCCGCTGGTACGTGTGATACTGGGGAACAGGCATGTTCAGATGGTGGGAACGCAGTGGCACGATTCAACACCTGTAAAGACTCGATGCTCGAATAGCTGCAGCGCCGGCAGGCAAACTCACAACCGCCATTCAGCACGAGTGTGAATGAGGTGAGACTGAGTCAACACACCAGCTACCTGTCAGCATTGTGCACATGAGAAAGACACTTTAACGTCTGCCGGTCCTGCGGGCGCAGATGAGTGGCCGACCCTGAACTCCAACCTGATCTTTGAAGAGAAAAACGAGCCGAATAGAACATCTCATCAAAAAAGTTGCACTCCCACCTCGCCTGGGAAGAAACTCATTCAGCAAAACCTTAATAAAGGTCTGAGTGACTATTCTTTCATAAAAAATTGAGCAAAATCTACTCTGCAGATACCTTGCTTCCCTGATCATAGACATGTTGTTTGTCTCAGCGATGCAGTCATCTATCAAGAACCCATTTTATTAATTTACACTTAATTATTTGTTGCGCATTTTGGAAAGAATGCAGAAAATATGGGCCGTACATTGCCCTTTCCACAATTTTCTTCCAGTATGTTGACAAAAAAATAGAAAATAAATAGACGCTGTGCTCAAATTAGCAGAAAATATATTTTCATGTCCTCCACGAGATGTTCACTCCATTAAATGAAACGTTCTTTAAAAAATGGTAATAAATAATATATTTCCACAAAATGTTCAAGTTCTTTTTGACACTTTTTGGACTTGGAGCATGTTATTAATTATTTGAAAGCTATTGTTTGGGCTGCTTCAATGATAAAGATCTGTAGACTCTGAGAAATGTGGTTGAAGCACCTCTAGGAGTTTAAATTCTATATTTTTTCCTTGTTTTACCGAACAATGAGCTTGGATCTCTCACCTTTTGCTGACACCCATTTCTGGAAGCGAAGAAGAGTTCGATAGCACTTCATTTACTGTGTTAAGAGAGTGTTTTGCTAAAAATCATGGGTTGGAGAGCAGACAGACTGTGGGGAAAGTCCTCCTGGTGAAAGGTCGTGTGGTGGTAGGAACCCAAATTTGGGAGTTTGCAAACCACACCCTTTTCCAGATGATCGTTTAAAAGACAGGAAGTTGTGAATTGTGTCCGAGGCTTTAGTCGATCAGCCCAGAAGAAAGGTTCAGAATTTGATGGTGGGCTGGTGTCGCACTCTTCTTCTGCCAGTGGACTTCAGACAATCTTGTAGAAGTGTGGTTGTGAAGTGACTATTCATCACACAGAGAACCCCAACGAAGCATCCTCTGTATTTAACCCTCACACACTGTCCAGCAGGGAGCAGTGATGGGGACGGTAGCTTGCTTAGGGCAACCCTTGGCCTGGGATTCCAACCGATGACCTTCTGATCCTGTGGCCCAGTCGCTAAACCCAAGACCACCTTCATTTTCTGTTATGCTGGAATAGTTCAATGGTTCGATGATACCTCAGCAAAATGATACAGATATTTTAGACCAAATGCTTCTCCACCAATGGGCTTATGGAGATAACCACTGTATGATGAAATATATTCCTTTTCCAGCGTCAAATATCCGTTCACAAATCACAAACAAGCGGTCTGAAAAGGTCACCTCGAGCAACAATTTCAAATCAAAAAGGGCAATAAGCCGTAAAGCATTCGGTGATAGGAAAAGTAATATTACCCTTCCTTTCTCGCTCCTGAGAATGGCTCAGGATTAGAAAGCCTTTTTGAAAGATTATACATTTCAGGGGTGGATTAGAGGCAGAAATGTAAAAGCCCTATGACAGCTGTATAGATAAAATTACACCGATATCCCAACCTTTCTGCTAACAAGAAAAGCCCAATTTAGGAAAGATCCCAGAGAAATCAATAGTCGAAAAAACAGCCAAGAGCTAAGCTTGAGCTTGTCAGCTTCACCATGCCATGGCAGGCCATCAGGAACAACGTTCCCTTTTGGCAATTAAACAGTTTCTCATCACACGTTCATGTCAGCTGCCAGCCAAGGTTAGCAGAAGTTCACTTTGACACCTATCAGTTGAGTGATTTTTCTTTATCTAGAGGCTTCTGCACCTTCATGGGAGGATGGTACTGGATCCCTTATGTCAATCGCCTTCATCTGTTTGCACGTTTCGTGGAAAATTGCTCCTCAGGGAGCGTCTGATTGGGATTGTTATGATGCCACAGTGTGACTTTCAAGACAGCGTGTCGCTACACCACGGACTGAAGAGCACAGGTTCTTCCAGATGCACAGGTGCTTGCAGCGTTCCTCACTGTGGTAAGTGTTAATTTGCTCTGCCGTCATTCCACCGAGAACGGAGATGACATGCCTGATCCACCTACGCTGCTAAAAAAAAAAAACCTTGGCTGTTACAGGTTGCTGCGGATGTCTATAGAAGTCTGTTACAAGTCTAGTGCCCTTGGAGCAGTGATGGAGACAGTACCTTGCTCAAGGGTACATCAGGGCAACCTCCTGGTTTGGGATTCAAACCCATGACCTTCTGATCCTGGAGCTTAGTCCAGTCCTAAACACTAGGCCATACAATTAGGACATACAAGCTCCATAAAGGCTGGGAATCAAAGATCTCCAGCTCCATCTCCATCTCCATCCCAACTGTTCCTGTATTTAAACTCAGAATTGTTTTAAATCCTTTCAGCCCCTTTGAAAATTAGCATGTTCGTTTTGTGAGCTCAGAAGTGAAAAATGGAACAATAAACATTAGAACTCTTTCAAGGAGGGCCGAGATGAAAAAGCTTCTTTTGCTCCAAGATGCTGGTTCGAGACGGTTTAGCTAAACTACACTGAAATTCCAGAGGTTCTAGCTATCAGCTGGGTAAATGTGAGATGCAAACTTTAAAATACATTAAAAAAATGATTGAAGATGAAAATGAAGATGACATTTCAAAGTAGAAAATGATGAAGCAGGTTCTATCTATTTCTTCCTGTCCTCTGCATCTTCCTCCTTCAAACCGACCACCTGCATGTCCTCTCTCATCGCGTCCGTAAACCTCCTCTTTGGTCTTTTTTGGCAGCTCCATCTTCAACATCCTCCTCCTGATGTACTCCTCATCTCTCCTCTCTCCTCCAAACTGACTCAGCCTCGCTTCTCTGACTTTGTCTCCAAAACATCTCACCTGAGCTGTCCCTCTAATATACTCGTCCCTAATCCTGTCCATCCTCGTCGCACCCAACGGAAAGCATTTTAACTCTGATACCTCCAGCTCCGCCTCCTGTCTTTTCATCACCATCTCCAACCCGCATAACATAGCTGGTCTCACTACCGTCTTGTTAACCTTCCCTTTTACTCTCACTGGTATCTGTACTGACTAAAAGTATTTTAAATTTACAAAAGACATAAGGGACTGTAAAAGATTACTATATGTATATATATATATGTGCATGCATGTATAATTGTGTAATTACACTGAAATAACTGCATTATAAATAGAAAATCTACCCAAACCCAGAAATAACCCAGAAACAATAGTTGAATTCAGATTTTTTCTGAAGAGCATCAGTGTGCTCTGTGGAATCAAGCCAAGCGATGAGCATCCATGACCAGTTGCATATTCATTCCCCTTAATGCCCAAAAGTCAACATGAAGGCCAAACTCTCTGTAATATTTACAGGCTGTAGTTTGCCAGGAGACGATAAGGAGTCCTGTACTGACAGCAGGCCCACCGTTAACCCTCCTCCACTTTGATAAGCACCTCGGGAAACAAATTAGCAATGCTACAGGTACGCGCTAAGGGTGTCCATCTGGTAGCAGATAGCTCTGCAGCATCCAAAATCTCTTCAGCGCTGCTCTCTTTCCCCAACACCTTCATCTCAGCAGGCCTTTTAACCAGAAGGGGCTTCTGTCAGCGAGAAGCACTTAAGGTAATCCAATTAAAACCTACGTGCCAGTCGAAATATTCCAAATAGCTGCGAGCGGGACGATGCCAGCGAAGGATCCAGAAAGTGTGCCAGCCCTAAGAAGTCGAGAACTGATACAGATTATTTAAACGTGTCGATGTAATTACATTATTAATTGCTTAGTTACTTCTGTAGACGACGTCACGGTACATTCGGTTCGTGGCTCTGTTTCTTAGGCCTGGCTTTGAGGATCTGTAACGTTCATCATAGAAAATATAAACTAGAGATACGTTTCCATGAAAAAAACCAGACCGCATGGCACCACTACTACACGGCTAAGAAAACGGTATGCAGATTCATTTTGGGTTTTGAAACAGTGCAAATGTTCCCTCAAAGGTGCAACATTGTCCTTGTGTTCAAATTTTTATCTTGAATATGTCCCAAGAGAAAGGGTCCTGGGATGTATGGAATCAGTCTACCTTAAAAACATACCTGCTGTGGAATATGGTGGAACTGTATCCTCTACATCCCTTGATGGGACCACCCTGCTGAAGCAGGAGGTCAAGTGGTAGGATACTTATGGATCTATGGACCAAACAGTCACAGATTCGAATCCCTCCTGTAGCAATCTACCAATGGGTTCCTGAGCAAGGCCCTTAACCCCAAGTTGCTGCAGGGGGACTGTCCCTGGGGGACTGTCCCTGTAGTTAGGAAATGGAAGCCGCTCTGGATAAAAGCGTCAGCTAAATGTCATAAATGTAAACGTGTGAATGTCTGCTTGGGCAGAAACATCTTGGAAAACCTGGAGTTTATGATTTGAAGAGCATTTTTCTTATCTTTCAGCGAGCAGGTAGATGTAGCGCAAGTATATCTTCATATATTGATTATCACATCTGGATATACTGATCATCATCCCAGCCGAAGTCATTATGCAACGTTGCCGAGGCTGCCCTGAAACATGAGCGAGAAGGTAAGAGACGCTAATGTAAGATGAAGGGGAGGGCCGATACCCAGCCTAGCATCACAGCTTTCCCCCGAGACTGTGAACCCTTCTGCGAAACCCTGTCAAAACAGCGTCCTGCCCCAAACCGTCCCTTCCGTCAGCACCTCGCGTCTGTGAGCGGCGGAGACAAGTGGAGCGCTCCCGTCTGACAACGAGGAGTCACACGCTTTGATATTTGCCTGAGCACTCGGTGAGGTAGTGTGCCGGAGCGTTCCTGGGAGCCAACGAGCAACAAGCACGAAACTGCCATCTGCTTGCTTCCGCTGTCGATCAAAAATCTCCACGGACTATTTAGCTGTCGCGTCTCCACCGCTGCCTCCCTGCGGCTCCTCTATTTATAAACCGAGTGCTGATGAGCCTCAAGAAAACAGTGCACCTGATAGGCGATAAATACCGGCACCGCCTGGTTAAGAACAGTGCATTAGGCTCAGAGCTAAAAAAGACTTTCTGCTCATTAGATCTGACAAACTTAACACACTCTGCTGTAAGCTTCCATTAAATGATTGAAAACAATGGTCCTGCTTTACTTTAAAAGAATTGGGTGTAACAATGATGTAATTACATTGTAGTAATAATGTAACAACAATGTAGTAACTGCTCACGTTATCAATGGATTGGAGAACTACAGCCTGTGTTAATGTACATATGGAAACATATGTTTTGCTCATGTGATTTCTCAAATGTAGCACGTTGTCTCTTATGTAGTGAGTGATTACTCTTTGATTAGCATGATTAGCATAGCTTCCCGGACTATGTTAGCATTTACATTAGCATTTACAGCTTTTATATCTGCAGATGCAATGCCAACCAAATTCCACAAAGTCTAACAGCATATAACAACAAAAGAGTGAAGGTTTAGAGGATGGTAGTGAGACAAGCTATGCTATATGGGTTCGAGATGGTGACAAAAAGACAGGGGGTGGAGCTGGAGGTGTAAGAGTTAGAGATGTTGATGTTGGCTCAGGTTGGAAGTTTCGGAGACAAAGTCAGAGAAGCGAGACGGTGTTGGTTTGGAAATGTCCAGAGGAGAGACGAGGAGTATATCAGGAGAAGGATGTCGAGGCACTGCCTGGCAAGAAAATAGGAAGGGCAAAGAGCAGGATTACGGACATGGTGAGAGAGGACATGCAGGAAGATGGAGTGAAAGAGGAAGATGCAGAGGACAGGAAGAAGTGGAAACTGATGATCCACTGTGGACACACCTAAAGGGGAGCAGCCGAAAGAAGAATAATCAAACGGTCTACTTATGTTCTCAGAAAAATAAGGTACTAAGCTGTGACGGGGGATGAACCCTTAAAGGTACACCTTTAGAACTTTCAGTTTACTCCACCACACCTCACTGCAGGTGTGTTTTAAGGTGGACTGGCTCAGTTCAGCCCACATTTCCTTACATTTGGTTATTAAAGGTACAAAAATGACCTTTATCCAGGGCAAAATGAAAAAAAAAGGTACATAAATGGACCTCAAGCACCATGTTGTGACTCTGAGGGTCCATTTACACTTTATGTACCTTAATGAACCCATGTGCATAAAACCTATGTAGGGCTGCAGCATCACCTGGAGAACCTTGATTTCAATGAGACTCAGTTGTGCCGATTGCCTCTTACATAAAAATGTAACTTAGTTAGCGATCATCATATTGATATCAAATCAAAATGCAGCAAAAACTATAAATGCACCAACCTTTCGTACCGCCAAACACTCAACCTCTTGTGCAAATTTGTTCCGAATGAGAAATAGATGGTTTGGAATGGCTACCACGCTCCTGCTGGTGGTCCAGATTGCATTCCACACAACAACAAGGACACCGCTCTTGACCAAAAGTAATTACTTACTCGCTGCAAGCTCGGGGCTGAATTGAAATGGATTTGTGTGGGAGTGGACACAATGCTGAGGGATACAAGAGGCCGCTATTGTTGTTTATCCAACAATGTAAAAAAAAAAAAAGAAGAAAACAGAATAGATTACACTAATAGCAGACGCCTTGCAATCATCAAGCTTCTGAATCATCCCGGCTTGAGGCTGACCTCTTTTTTTGGGTCTAAGAAATGAACATGAATCAGGCAAGCAAAAAAAAAAAAACGAAACAAACGCTCTGACCATTTTGACAAGAGTTCAGAGACACAATTGACCGGTGCGACCCGACTCAGCAAGAAAGCAATAATGAAATCAGAGCCTCTGAATGAAAAAGGCCTGTTTGGAAATGCGCTGATAGTGATTCAGAGGCTGGTGAGCTCATGGCACACACCTTCCACTGCAAGGGATATGAAAATGCAATGTTGTCCACAGCTTCTTCATCTTTCAGCTGCTAACCATCTCCATTTCCTCCGATTTACTGCATCTTCCTCCTTCAAACCGACCACCTGCATGTCCTCTCTCACCCCGTCTATAAACCTCCTCTTTGGACTTCCTCTCCTCCTCTTTCCTGGCAGCTCCATCTTCAACATCCTCCTCCCGATATAATCCTCGTCTCTCCTCTGGACACGTCCAAACCAAAAAACCTTGCTTCATCTCTAACTTCGTCTCCAAAACGTCTAACCTGAGCTGTCCCTCTAATATACTTGTTTCTAATCCTGTCCATCCTCATCACACCCAACGAACATCTCAGCATCTTTAACTCTGACACCTCCAGCTCCGCCTCTGGTCTTTTCTTCACCATCTCCGACCCCTATAACATAGCTGGTCTCACTACTGTCCTGTAAACCTTCCCTTTTACTCTCGCTGGTACCCGTCTGTCACAAATCACTCCACCCGTTGATTTTGATGTGCAGAGGATATGAAAAAAGTATACCAGTAGATCCTTTTTAAGGATGGAGATACCTGACAAGAGGAGAAGGTGAAGGACAAAGAGGAGGTTTATGGATGTGGTGAGAGAGGACATGCAGGCAGCTGGTGTGAAAGAGGAAGATGCAAAGGACGGGAAGAAATGGACACGCTGTGGTGGCCCCTAATGGGAGCAGCTGAAAGGAGAAGACTTATAAACTTGAACATGAGAGGATGCATTTAGTAGGTCACTGTAAAAGTATCCAAGCACTATTAAACTATATTTCTAATAATACTATAAAAAAACTATAACTATAAATAAACTATAAAAAAAAATCATTTTGTCTTTATAAAAAGAAAATGCATTAAAATTAGTTGGGAACATTCCTCACAAAAAGTTTCAGTCTTGGAAAAGAAGCTTTTTGAAAGCACTCCAGCAGAAGATCTTCCATCTATTTGGAGCAATGACCTCTGGTCAAAAAAAAAAAAAAAAAAGATTTTTTTGGCAATGTTTCAGCTCCTTGTGTTTTTGAAAAGAAAAGATTGCTCTTGTGATCCCGTGAACTTCACACCCACAGTGTGTTAGTGGGAGTATCATGATATGTGACTGCTTCTCTGGAAACGGGACACATTAGATGAGAATTTAATGAGACGTTGACTATCTTATGCCTTTAAGGACCATCAGTCGTTCCACTGTAACCATGGGGAACTGAGGCCAGTTTGCAAAGGCCAGAACTGGACCCCACTGCTGCAAAACAAAGCTCATTATTCTTCATTGAAGATGTTTCAAAGCGTTACAATGGCTTTGCAACAAAGTATCCAAAATAGTTAATGCGTAAAGTGGAAATAAACAACAAAAACCAGCGCGAGGTCTTTGATGCGCTGAAATATCTGAAGCATTACTGCAGAGGCTTTTCCGACGACGTTGCTGCAGTTCTGATGACGCTGCTGTAGGGGCTCACTTTAGTTGCTGCACAAAGTTTAAGGTTCAATTTCCATATAAAGGGCAGAAGTTACTGCTACACTCGGTTCTGCTCTTCAAGGCTAACGCCGGGGACACCTAAGATTTATAGTGCTGCGGAAAGGGCGGGGATATTGCCTCGATTTAGCCTGCCTCTGCTTTTTAGCCAGCCAGAAAAGGTGTGCTGCGATGCAGGCTGAGCCATTGGCACTGACCTGCGAAAGGCCAGTTAATGGGCCAGGCTGGCAGCTGGATAACTGGCGCCGTTGACCTTGCCATCTGTTTCACAGTACCTCATCACCAACCTCGATGCCCATCACCCACGCAGACAGGATGAAATACAATGCCCATTACAGAGAATGCTGCTAATAATGCCTTATCAATTAGCCCTATCGCTATAGATCGATGCCCTGCAGCTGGTGGGAGCCCATTATAACTCATTTAGGAATAGACTGTCCGCTTTACTCCTTCTCTGGTTTCCTCCTGTTCATTAGAGGACAGCCTATAGACATATCGTCTCCTCCTTAAACGACGGCTTGATCCTTCTCTGATGGCCCATTAAAGATCGTGTTTAAATCATTGCTGAATGTAATATTTGCATTTCAGGAAGACCCATATAGTCCCAGATGCCTGATAAGGCTTAAGTGTTTCATATCACTGGCTAGGTGTAGGGTTTCTCATAACTGGGAGGTTGAAATCAACCCTGCAATAAGTCAGGCCACACAATTTGTTGCTTTATTACATCCATGTAAGCAAAAAAATAAATACATTTAGCGTCGAAATTTGATTCTAAAAATAGTTTTACTGGAAAACAAACCTGAAAGCAGGGAAATAACCTTCTGTCCATCCATCCACAGAGACAGTACTAAGCAGCGAGGACGGGAGTGTTCAGGATACGTAGGACAAATGGCAGTCCTTCACTGTGAGATGTTAGTCCAAGCAAAAAGATATGCCCCAACAATTACTCAACTCATTTTCTGAGCCGCTTGTCCTGATTAGGGTCACGGCAGCGCTGGTCTATCCCAGCTCTCACAGGACAAAAGGGACACTCTGGACAGGTCACGTGTCCATCACAGGGCAGACACACAGGCAAACACGCGCACGCACAGCGGTGGCCTTGTGGTTTGGGACTAGGTTCCAGGATTGGAAGGTCAAGGGTTCAACTGAACTGAAGTACTCGAGCAAGGTACGGTTCCTGTCACTGCTCCCCAAGTGCTGGATATGGCTGCCCACTCCTGCATGTGTGTATTGGTGAAACGCAGAGGTTTCATTACGTGCCGTGTTTCAGAATGACAAACAGTCACTTTCACTTCGCTTTCAGTTCACACACTCACACCCAGTTAGCGCCTCCAATCCTCCTGTCCTGCATGTCTTTGGACGGTGCGAGGAAACACTCAGACATAGGGAGAACATGTCCACTCCATACAGAAAGGACTCGGACCGTCCCGCCTGGAAATCAAATCCAGGACCTTCTCACTGTGATGCGATGGAGTACATGCTACCATCTGGACATTCTGATTTGAGATTCTTAAGGTATTAAACCATCAAACCACCAAACCCGCCTAGTCTTTGCTTGCTGTCTCGTTTAAGCCCAGATGCTTCCCTCTAATTCGTTAAACACCACTGTTAGTCTTCATCAAAGCCCACAACAGGGTCATGAAGAGCCTCTGGCAAGCAGAGCAGGCTTGAGACTGCTGTGATTGTTTAATTCTAGCATGGAGGCTAATAAGGGAGAGTGGGATGAAGCAGAATGATGGCATGACAGCCATGTTGGAGAAGATCGCAAGCTCTTGGACTTCTGCACCATCTATAAAGCCTAAAGTGAAAAATGAGTTCATACCCATGTGTGTTGTGTTCGTGCTGTTCGATACCAAACCTGACAAACTGAACTAAAATGTGAAGTATTTAGATGTTCAACTGAAAATGCAATTTTATATGCACTGCAGAGGCAAATTGCTCTTCACAGAATAAACAAAAACACTGGCTTGTTTACTTTTACTCTGACAAAGTGAAAGGAGAGTGTGGAATTTCACTCAGGAGCTTTGCATACTTTCACACTCGGCTCTGAGATGATTTCAGAGTCACCAGCGACCGACGTGACAACTGACAAACTGATCCTCTTGAAGTCGGGTAGCTCTTTAGCCTATGTCGACATTTTTAAAGGCTTATTCCAACAAACGGCCGCTGTTTTGAGAGATACATTCTCAGAAATGAAGGCACTGCGCAGGTACATTTTCAGGTTCCTCGAGGTACAATCGGTGCCTTCAAAGGTGGTCGTCGAGGTCCAGTTCTGTCCCGGGAGAAAGTGGGCTGCTTTGTACCGTTTCATAAGCAAGCAGAACTGATCCATGCAGAAAGTGAAAGCCACCTTAAAAGTCCGTCCACCTTAAAAGATGTGAGGAGTATGAAGAAATCACGTTCCCCCGCAAAAGGCGTATCCTTGAGGGTACCAGCGCAGCGACAGACAGTACCTTCTGTTCCGTTCGGTTGCCACGGCAACAGAAATGAGAGCAGCGATTGGAGGTTATGTTAGCTTCGCTAGGTCAATTATTTAATTAGGACTAAACCTGAGCCTGCTGATCCAGAACTAAATTCTAAAAGAAATTTTGTAATGATACATATATATATATTTTATTTATTATTATTTAAGAACAGGCAAAAACATGACTTGTTCTGATGACAAGCTCAAAAAAGTCGAAAAATGCGATTGCATACAAAAGTTCCAGAATTACTTAAAAAATGAATTTTTTTATAGTTTATGTTTTCTTTTCTATAAGCATACATATATTCTCTTTATCTATTACTGGCTGTGTGACAGGAAGGCTGTTAGTGTTCCTCTGCCTCAAAAATGCCTTAAAGGGAACTTCTTATAGAGTCTATATATGAGGCAGCAGTGGTGGGGCTTTAACCTCACCTGGGACCGAACTCCCAAGGCTTGGACCAGCATCTGCTGACGACTGTCAGCCTTGAAGGTTGCTGGGAGCAAAAAAGCAGGTCAAAATGAAGGTGAAAGTAACTGAGGAAAGTCATTATGTTTTACACGCTTTACTCCGCCCCAGAGGCAGTTCTGCCTTTAGGTAAGTTGCAAGAGCGCAGGGTTGAGATGGGTACTGGCCCCACTCCAGGCACTCTCGCACTACACTGCCGAGGTGACCCAGATCAACATCTGCTGATGGCTGTCAGCCAGTAGCATCGAGCAGTAGGTCTTCCACATCTGCAGCCTGGAGATACACCACACCCAGCACTGAGCATTCAGCCATGGCACAGCAGGTTGTGGGTTTGAGCTCCACACGTTTAAACGTGAAGCAAAAAGAGATTTCTGTGTAAAAAAGCAAATATAAAAATAAAAAAATAACTAGTACGATACCTCTAAAGGAATATTCACGTTCACATAAAAAAGGAAAAACATATTTTAAGAAACCAGAAATTTAAATCATTTAAATGAGTATCATTTTGTCATACATTAATTCATCAATTAATTAATTTATTAATTTATTTTAAAGCCATTTTTAGTATTTGCTCAGTTTTAAAAAGGGATCCAAACAATCAGTTCCACAAAGTGAAACTGCCAAACTGGACAGGTGTCCCTGCCTTTTATCCTGTTACAGCTGGGATAGACTCCAGCACCACCCGTGACCCTAGTTAGGACAAGCGGCTAAGAAAATGAGTGAGTGAGAGAGTGAGAAAATGAACTCCAATTGCTCCGCAAATACCATAGTAAAGAGAACTCATGCACTTTACCTTGCCATGTTTTCACTGATTTAGTCCTCGGTATCTCATTTCCACTCAACAGAATGTGTCGTTCGACAAGAAACTTTCATTCGACTTTACATAAAGTCTCCTGCTGAGGCTAATTTGCGGTCCCAGTCGAGGCGAATGAATATTCTCTGATAACGTGTATCAGGATGTTTAAAAAAGACGTGGGCGTTTGATGATAAAATTGACGTAAATCTCCATAACCAACTTCATTTGAGGTAAGAGGGCAAGATGGACTTTTCTTACATTTACATTTACGGCATTTAGCAGACGCTCTTATCCAGAGCGACTTCAGTGTCCTGATTACAGGGACAGTCCCCCTGGAGACACTCAGGGTTAAGGGTCTTGCTCAGGGACCCAGTGGTGGTAGTGGTAGAGGTGGGATTCGAACCTGGGACCCCTTGAGCCATGGGTCCATAGGCAAGTACCCACCACTAGACCACCACCACCCCTGTGGTCCCCATCACTCCATCACCAGTTCAAACCTCTATGTAATGTCCAGAAGATAAAAAGAGATGCAAGACTGGAGTCTTCCGCTCACATCTTTCCACTTCACTTGGCAAGTGCTAGAATACAAGGGACAAGGGGACTAGGTGAGACATCTCACCACTGGAAAGCGTCGGTCACATTTAATCAGAGAGATTAGAGTCTAGGCAGACTTAATTACAGCGTTCAGAATGAGTGGACAGGACAGCAATAGCTCTCAGCCATTTCAGAGAATTGCCAGTAATTCACAATCCCTCGGGCTGTTCATCCACGCTCTTCCCATAACCCGTAACACGAAATCCTGCAATTAAGACAGGACACCGCAAAATGTCTTCTTCGTGACTGGATTTCTCAGGATCGCATGGTCTGCTTTGCAGTATCAATTAAAGGAGGCCATGCTAATCATCTCTATGCTCTGAGGCTTCGTCTCTGCCCAACAGCTTCGGGCGTGAGGAGCGAACGCAGTCCAGACGCTGGCAGGCGCCTCCGCGATTTCGCTCGTTTCAGAAATGAAAGGAAAGTAAAGAAATCTGTTCCGTGGGAAGTTAACTAATTTACCTAATAAATGCGCCGCACTTCCATTTCGAGGGGGAAACACGAGGCGAGATCGGTGCCCGAAAAACCTGAACAAATGAATTCAAATGAAGCGGTCGAGGAAGCGAAATGTGGAACGTCTAATTAGCAGATAAGATCTTGGACAACATTCGATTAGAAACGGCATTTAATATTCATTACTCTGTTTGTGAAGGATGCACTCTGCCAAACATCTTTCTTTCTCTCTCTCTCTCCGAAGGGGCTCTTCTTCCATTGAGTTTTTTTCACGTTATTACGCCACAGGAGAAAAAAAAAACAAACAAAAAAAAAACAAAAAACGCGGAGATATTCCTCAGGTATGACAGATCAGGGGAGATGAGAGCATCCAAGCTCGCAAAAATCGCTAAAAACCATTGATCGTTTCAAAGACACTCAAAGGGAACGAATGTAACGCGAGGGTAATATTCGCAGGCCTCGGAAGGGAAGAGAAAGTCGTCTTTAATCCAGTGGCACGAGGAGAAATTACACCTGGAGCGGAACGAGGCCTAATTCACGCAAACCCGCTGTCAGGATCGATTTCTCTTCCAGCAGATGCGTCTTCATCAACGCCCCCGTCCTGGGATGGTCTCGTCCTGCCGCAAAGAGGAGAAGCTGCGCCTCCTCCAGACGGTGGTCCTCCAGACGTCCTCCATCTGGCCACAGGAAGTTATTGTCGACAGGCCATGAGAACTGATAGACTCCCTTGAAGGAACTGATGTTGGACACACACTGTGAGGAAGGATGGGTCGCTCGGTTGTTCATCAGCCAATGAAAATGTGTCCGAGGGAAACAGGAGGCTCACGGTGAACAGACGGATTCTGGAGACCCATTGATAAGCTGGGCGAAACAGCATGTTTAATGCAGAGCGAAATTCGGCAAGATCACCTGAGGCTTTCAGCGCTCTCTCCTTGAAATCGGTATCGCCCAGGGCTTCAAGATTCAAAGCTGCCGGCCAGGAGGAGTGATTAAGGCCGCGCTTGGTCTCCAGAAAGCCTCTCGCGCTTGATCTATCAAGGTTTGCCATCTCGGCAGGTGTTTATAACCCTGCACCACACCTGATTCTGTTAATTAGCTTCCCTTCCTCCAGTAGAATGAGTGAACAAATCTCATTTACACCGTTTTCCCTCGACTCCAAATGAGACCGAGACTTGTTTGGTGTCAGATGTTTATTTCTTTAGTTTTGTACTGGAGCTATGAGGCTTCTGTAGATAATTTGTGAAGAAAACTAATCAACGTTTCGCAAGCCATCCTACAATCTCTGAATTGTCAAGTAGCTGCAGATACACTTCGGCAAGACTCTTCTACATGCTAAACAGCATTCATGACAACTGTTACAAACCGATTTAAGGTCTGGAGAAAGCTCGGAGGACCTGGATGGCTACTGTAGAGTCTACAAGGCTATAGAATTTATATAGAAGTCATCCCAGAAACGTCTCTCAACCGGCTGTGTGCAGTCTTAATTTCCGTGGTGTAGAGACTTACTGTGAGCCACTATACTTATGATCACTCGCTCACTCATTTTCTGAGCCACTTGTCTTGATTAGGGTCGCAGGCAGTGCTGGAGTCTATCCCAGCTCTCACAGGGCAAGAGGCGGGGACAGACCCTGGACAGTCGCCAGTCCATCGCAGGGCAAACACACACTCACACACTCACACCGAGGGGGCAATTAATCATCTCCAATCAACCTGACATGCAGGGCTTTGGACGGTGGGAGGAAGCTGGAGCTCCTGGAGGAAACACACACAGACACGGGGGATTTGTGGTCATTGTCGCCAAAAATGAAGCTTGAACAGCATTCCTCCTGTGACACTGTTTTTAAACATTGTTAATTAAAAAGGCTTCAACAGTAGTGGCTTAGCATTAAGAGACGAGGCCCTGATGTCATGGGGGGTTTGAATCCTGGGCCAGTAGGTTGCCGTGAGGTACCCTTGAGCAAAGTACCATCCCCATCACTGTTCCCCGGGTGCTGAAAATGGCTGCCATTTGTGTGGGTTAAATACTGAGGATGTATTTGGTTGTGGTTCAATTTGCAGTTTTCACAACAGCAAATAGTCACTTTCACTTAATGTTCACTATAGTCCAGGAAGTCGCCACGATTTGATGACCCAGTGCAACTCATCAGATACTTGCCAGATGAAGATGGTGTTTCTGATTAGGCACCAAACTGTGTTTGACTCCAGGAACCTCTTTCAACAGTGACTACAGAGTTGTGTTTCATCAGCTTTTCCTCTGGCTAGGACAGGAGTAATACTTTTTATACATTTATCTCAGGTAAGGAAGTCAAATAAAAACATAGATAAGAGGGTCAACTTAGGTTGGATGCTTTGGAGACAAAATCAGAGAAAGTGGGACTGTTGGTTTGGACATGTCCAGATGAGAGATGAGGAGATCAGGAGAAGGATGCTGAGGATGGAACTGCCAGGAAAGAAGAAAAGAGGAGGGACAAAGAGGACGTGGTGAGAGAGGACATGCAGGTGTGAAGGAGGAAGATGCAGAGGACAGATTTATTACTTCGGAACCAAACAGAGCACAATGCATCTTACAAACAGGTTATTCTCAAGAGCGAGGATGTTCCTGCCTCTAACGAGTTAATTATTCGTAATTATACGAGTTTTATGTAATTGCATTTAAACGGTATCTCCAAACAACTTCAGCAATCACCCTCGGCTTATTGCTCATTTATAAGACTTATTCAGTAACAACTACAACATGAAAAATGAGTCCTAAGGTTAATGAACAGCAATGCATTAAAATACAATTATGCAGCAACACTTTCAGGAGCCCATTCCTAAATGTGGAGCCACACTGTCGTTGCCAATGGCCTGCGGTCATTAGGGGCCAGCAGCCCAGTGCTGCATGCATAATGAGATGACCTCGTAAACATGATGGCTTTATGGTCCGAAACATGTTTTTTAAACTAGCGTCACCTCTCATGGCCAGAAACAGGACTATAACGCGATAGCGACAGGCTTGTGTTGAAAAGGAAGTAGGAAAAAGAAGCGACTGCTCTGGCTGGCCCCTGACAAACGTCGGGCACGCAAAGATAATAGTTTAATCCATACATGTGATGCAGACAGATGACTGATGCAGTTTTTGCAGTCGTCCCCTCCGTCTTAAGAAACGATTTGCCTCGTTGCCCCCAGTGCGCCGTTTGCACATCAGTGCCTCACGATCAGCTGTCAAGGGCCTGAATTGAAGCTTTTCATTTTTTCCAATCGCCTCCGAAACGCAAAGCGGGCGTGATCAGCATGCCCATGCCCTCGGCAGAGGATCGCCGGCAAACACGCAAACAACCAACAACGCTGATGAGAGCGAGGCAGACAGAATGAGAGAGGGATAGAGGGATATGAGGGGAGGGAGAAATGAAGAGTAAGTAATCAGCCCAAAGGCAGAGAGGACTATCATAATGCTATAAGAAAGATATTTCTCCCTTTTCCCAGAGACAGGGCTTTTCTCAAGAAAAACTCCTGCCGACTAACAGGAAAACAACGTGGCAGGGAAATTCAGATGCGGGGGAGACTTGTCAACGGATCATAATCAATCATGAGGTACAGCAGAAGACGGCGGCGGAAGACACGCGGCAGGGACAGGTAGAGCTGAGCGAGTGATCCGGCTTCTGCCGGTGTCACAGAAATGAAACAACTGGGGGATAAGAACCTGAGCACTTGCAGAAGGAGAAGCACGCACATTCAGGTGTTTCTCAAAACAGAGCAATCTTTCATAAGAGTGATAATGTGACCACCCCGCTTTGTCCTGGGTGAGGGGAGGGTGAACAAGAAGGCGGGACTGCACACGGAAGAAATTGGATATTTCCATCTTTGACACGCTCGTTATTTAAGCTTTTCTTCTGTGCATAGAACTACTGTCAAAGCTAAGCCTGTAACACCACAGCCTTTACAAGACACACGGTATTCAAATGGTCTTAACCGGGGACAAAAGCTAACTCCTAAGCACAATACGGGATGCAGCCACTGCGTAAATTGGCTTGGAAGAGTGCCGTAGCTTCCTGCTGCTTCGAGAAAAAGGACTTTACAAAGAGCATCCTCTTTTGTGTGCTTGTGTCCTCTTTTGTGCATCCCTGCAACTCCCCCATCAACAAGCTCGCTCGGCTGAACGCCGTGGGTCAGCTACTCTTTTCTGAGGCTCAGTTCTTGGATTAAGCTCCTCCACTCTTGCCTATGCTAGTTTGAAGAGCTCACATCTCGTGGCTGGTTGACGTGTCACTTGGACCGGTGACACCAAATGTCCAAATTCCATCCTTCATCCTAGGCAGAACCGTATCCCGTATCCCTGACAGTCTCAGAGCTTTTCCAGAAAGCCCATCTCACAAGTTCCTTTTAAATGCAACAAAACAGACCTTCCTCGGCTGTAGGTGTTCCTACTTCAAACATCCACCTTGCTTGAAATCATTAGTTCCCAATGCATGTCTTGATGAGTGTCAACCTTGCATTTTTAGGGGTTTTCTATCTCTAACACACTAGTTAACAAGCTTCTTGAACTGAAGGTGATGCCTTTGAGCAGAGAAACCTCTAAAAAGTGCAGGACAGAAGACCAGGTTTGGAAGCCACTGTGCTCTTCCCAGAGGAACATGTTACTTCAAACTCAAGACAAGAACCCAGTTGAGTCCCTAACCCAAATCCAACCCATACTCCAGACTATGCCCTGGATCCCAGGGGTCCCAAGCTGTGTGGTGTGGGTACCTGTAGCAGGGTCCACTGTGCGCTCGATCAAGTGGTCATCTTGGTGGACCCACTCTCCGTTGCACTTGAAGTAAATCTGTGTCGCTGGCGTCGAGCGGCAGGTGAGAGTGACCGGCTTGTTCTTCACAATGTAAACATCATCCGGCTCCACTAGGAAGTGGGGGAGTAGGTCCGAGAAGGCGACAGGGAGTGGATGTGTCACTGTAGCGGCATGTTCTCCACCTGTGGCAGGGAAAGAGAGAAATCTTTTAAACCGGTGATGCAATTTTGGACGACAGGCCCCAGAATGTGAGATGCCCGTCACAAGCAGGGGTAATGAAGAAGGATAATGAGAGAATCTAATTTGATACTGGAACCCTGTGGCTGGGCAGATTGACTTTGACAAGAGCACTGGCGTGTGATGAATGATACTGTATGACGGTGTATGACGAGATGGGACAGCCTGCAAAGAACAGGCCAGGAGCTGCACGTTTCTTCTTGAGATTAGACTTCACCAAACCCTTGGTCCCTTATGAATGCACTCTGGATATGTTGTTTTTGCAGCAGAACGCACAGACAGGAGCGAGAGCGAGTTAACAGGCAGAGTAAAAGGCTTGTGAGTAGTACGGCCTTGTCAGGCTTTGCCTGAAGCAATTCTGAAGCCCATCTCTGCTCTTTCTCCGTTGTTAATCACAGGCTTTTAAGATCAGAGCTGATGGACCGCAGGCCATAAATCCCCTTCACTCAGTGACCACAGCACATCAAAAACACGCTCGCCAGGCCACAATTCCACAGTTTTAACCCACCTCTCATTACAGACCGACTGAACAGAGACATAAGTGCCGCGGAGTGACGGTTGGTGTCACAAACAGCGTGGGTTACAAGTCACAAGGCTCTTTATTTGATCCGATTTTGATAGTGTAATGACAGTTTGGTATAAAAGGCTACCCTCCCTGGGATCTGACACTATTGCTCCTCGTGGGGGCTTGGTGGAAGCACTTCCCCTTTATAAAGAATGCAAACGGAGCAGAGAAGGCTCTAAAGTCATAAAAATAATCATTGGCTGCCTTCTTGGCCCCTGCAACATGCAGGAGAGTGCACGGCAGAGACGAACAGCCTCCTATCGGCAGTTCCGTCGCTTCATTTGTTAGACGCAATGTTTTTTCCCGGTGCTTGTAATTAAGGCCGAATTGCTAATTTATCCTTTTCCGCCCACGTTCCCGAACAATCATACACTTTTCAGGGTGTGTTTACTTTCTTTCCTCGCCATTCCAGAATGACTAACCTGAAATGGCCCTCAGGAAGCCCACTCAAAACAGGTAGCAAAGCTTAACTCCTTTTAAAAGGGAGCTATCGATTATGGCGCCTGCAGGTTGGCCTCGTTTGCTTCCAAAGGGGAGCCTTCACAAACTTCTCCAGTGCCGGCCATGACATTCGGACTGCTCTCCAAAGGAGGAGGGTGCGAGATCCGCATCTCACGTTCGGCGGGCTAAACGATCTTGTGGCTTCCAGCTCCTTTAGCGGAATCGAGGCAGAATCCAATATGGCTGACTAGCTTTTATCACTCTCTGTTATAGAGTATGGCTGCAGGGCAGACACAGAGCGAGAGAGAGTATCTTTCCTAATGAATGAACGATGCTACCGCTGACCTTTGCCGCTCCCCAGCCTTCTGCGAGTGCCGGCCAGGTCAGTCAATGTGATATTATCCGACTTGATAAACAGCCACATCTCAAGGCATTAGCGGCTCTGCACACGTCATATTAATGCCTCTCTCCATTTCCGTTCGTCATTTCTGGCGCGGTGTGCAGAGTCGCTAATTCATCAGATTGAAATGCAGCGAGGGAGCCGGGCTGCGGCTATTGAACCCCTGCTAATGTATCGTGTACGTGTTTAACTCTTAATGAAAACTAAATGTTCTGTGTCCAATGAAGGGCATACATCACTTACTGCTTTCTGTCTCGTTTTCCTGCCGCCCCCGCCCCACATTTCTCACATTTGGTGCAACTAGACAAAGGGAATCCATCTGCGGCGGCTCTTAGGAAGGCTCAACACAAATCTATACTAACGTTAACCCACGCCGCCCACATCCGACAGGAGAAACACACTTCCATTACAAGGAGGTTAACGGAAGCGCAATTACGATGTCCACCCCATCTCATTAACCCAAAGCCGAGCTCTCGCTGGATGTGGTCTACTTAATGAGTCTTAATTTGGTGCGGTGATGATTGCCATTAGCTCTCCAGGGTGACCCCTTCTATCGGCAAGGAGAACCACAGCCTCCCCCTGCGTTCACACCGCAGCCCGAGAAATGCAGCCAAGTTTCTCGATCAGGGCTTTGCCTGCTGTTGAAGCAGAGCCCTCACGTCTGCAAACAACAAACAACACATTCGCAGCAGAGGTTCGGAGCAAGCAAACAGCGGATGGTGTTTTGCCCTGCTTTGCCATAAGCTCCTCTAAGCTCCAGCATGCTTGCAGAGAATGCAGGAGGCAGTTTTCTGCCTCTTTAACGTCCAATGAATGAAATCAAATTGATGGTACCAAGAAGAAAAGTTTGGACGAGAAATGATGTAATTGCTGGCTTGAGTCCTGACGTTGCATCTAATTTAGAAGTGAGGAATATGTAAAACTGCAGGTTCTGAAGGATCTTCTTAAAAGGGTTAGTATGGAGTGCATTTGCACAATTGACAATTATGGCCAGTGGATGGCTGGATGGATGGATGGATGGATGGGTGGATGGATGGATGGATGGATGGATGCATGGCATTGATGGAAGTGATTTGCATACTGTAGTCACACCATGCACAGTTACAACCAAGAAGGAATGAACTGATATTTGATGGTTTGATTGTTGGATGAATGAATGAATTGCTGGATGAATTGCTGGATGAACGGATGGATGAACAGATGGATGGGTGGATGGACTGTTGGATGATGCATAGGGGGCTGAATTAATGCACGAATGAATGAATGGATGAATGAATTGATATTTGATGGCTTGATTGTTGAATGAATTAATGAATTGCTGGATGAATGAATTAATGGACGGATGGATGGATGGATGGATGGGCGGATGGGTGGATGTATGGATGGATGGATGGATGGATGTAACACTTCATACTTCTACATTATCTAAGAAAACTGTTCATCCCACTGGTAATAAAACTGCTTCCCAGAATGGGAGCGACAGCTGAATCCCTCTCAAAGCCCATGTTTCAGATCTTCCTACAAAGTTTCCTGTTTGCAGCGACTGTTTTAAAAGCTCCAAACTGGAGTTGTGAGACATCATTATGACAGCGATGATCCCCCAGAGCCGCATCGCAGGCGACGAAACTGATCTATTAGAATGCGACAGTTTCAGAATCCGTGACATCCGAGACATTCGGCGTGGAGGCAAACGCAGATACAAGGAGCTGCCAGGGCGTCTGGAGATGGCGTGGAGAAGTCTATACATCCTAATGGATCGAGCTGTGTGGGAAGCGTCCTCGCACAAACGCTCCACGAGACCATTTTTCTCCAAAGAGTCAAATTATTTATGCATGAGACAAAGAGGCATATTTTAGCCGTGCACTGTTTCAAATTAATGTCATTCTGTAAGGCTGATAGATGGGCCTCACAGGCTCACACTGCTGTAATGTATGCTGTATATTCATCACCATCCCACCAACACACACACACACACACACACACACACATTCTACAAATCCATATTCAACTGAGTCCTCATGGATCAATGCACAAATCAAATAAACACCATCTTATGAGCTTAACCTTTGGATCTGAAATGTGATATTACACACAGCTTGTCTTCAGCGGAACCCGTTCCCCATGCAAGGAGAAAAAAAAAAAATCTGTCTGGCGCAATTTCTCCTCTCCCCACATTTAATTTTGGCGAGGGAAGAGAAATGTATTTAGCAGATAAAGGATTTTGTGTCAGAGATGTCGTCGTGTCAGCTTACTGTTTTTTTCACTCAATAATGAAGTCGACTCCTTTCTTTCTCCTCCTTACGTAACTCAGAGTCTGCTGCCACTTTATCGAGCTGTCGGGTATTAAATGGAAAAAGCTTTCAAAAGTATGTGGACACTGGGTCCAGCTTCTGGGATGTCCCGCTCCAGAATCATGGACTTAGAGTATCCCGGGTATTAAATAAGAAAAACATGGTTGAAACATGCTGAGATGAGCTTCTTGGACGTCCCGTTTCAGAACCATGGACATAAGTATAGAGTACCCCGGGTATTAAATAAGAAAAACATGGTCGAAACATGCTGAGATGAGCTTCTTGGATGTCCTGCTTCAGAATCATGAACATAAGTGTAGAGTACCCTGGATATTTAATTAGATAAACATGGTTGAAACATTCTGAGATGAGCTTCTTGGACGTCCCGCTTCAAAATCATGGACATAGAGTACCCCGGGTATTAAATGAAAAAACATGGTTGAAACATACTGAGATGAGCTTCTGGGACGTCCCGCTTCAAAATCATGGACATAGAGTACCCCGGGTATTAAATGAGAAAAACATGGTTGAAACATGCTGAGATGAGCTTCTGGGACGTCCCGCTTCAGAATCATGGACATAAATACGGGGTCCCCCGAGTATTAAATCAGAAAAACATGGTCAAAAGTGTGTGGACGCTGAGATGATCTTCTTGGATATCCTGCTCCAGAACCGTGGCCGTAACTACTGAGGTCCCCGAGTATTAAATAAGACAAACATGGTCAATATACACCAAGATGAGCTTCTTGGACGTCCCGCTCCAGAAACATGAGTATGGAGTCCCCCTATAAGTCTCTTCTGTTGAAACATTTGTAGATGTTCCAAGAGGCCAAAGGGCATCCCTGACATCAGGTCGTTGATTTTAAATAATAATAGTAAAAGAAAATAATCTTTTCCATTTTAATTTCTGATGCCTCTCAGTTCAGCCCAGAATTTTAAAGTTAAATTGATCAAATCTGACTATTTTAATAAAACACGTTATTTCCAGAGCAAATCTAGAAACCCATAAACATGGACTAAATGCATATGATTGATCTTTTAGTGCATTTTTTGGTCTATTTTTTGGGATTATTTAGTAATTTAATCCATATTCACATTTAAAGATTTTGGAGGTTCCTCTATTTCCACCATATATTTCATATAACTCAATTTATTTGTTATTTTATTAACTGAATAAATAACAGACCACATATATATTTGCATCTCATTGTAAATACTTTGACCTTTTGACCTTTCAGTAGAAACTAATTCCCCTGCACTTGAGGCCAAAACGTCTGCTTATTTCCACGTTTCCCTTTAAAAAGCACAATGATGAGTTTGTCCTTCGCGCAGAACGTCTGGAAAGAAACCGAACGGAAGAAAAAGGGAGAACAAGTGAAAACGCTTGTGTAGTGACATGTCCAAAAGCATCTCTCCGGCCAGCTGTGACGTGAGACGCTAACGCGGTTTAGCAGCTGCTGACCACTGGGCTCGGAGCGCGAGCCGCCGGGCGCCGTCACATCCCCTCATCCCGTCAGAGCTCAAACATGAGCCCCAGCTGCTGCAGCGCTCCAGCCAAAGTGTGTCAGAGCCTCAAAAACACCACACGTTCAGCACAAATCATCCAGCTCACGCCCAAAAAATGAAATAAAAGGGCTGAGAAACAGCAAGCCGCCGTCCCGCAGACACTCACAGTGGACACGTCCAGCTTTGAAACCTTCATTCAGAGAAGGCAGACCAGGCTTTGATGCACAGCAGAGGCCATAAAGGTTGCTAAGACAGTAAAGTGTGTAAAGAAACTGCTGGACATGTTGACCGAACCGTGGAGTAATGAAGCGTTCAGATCCAGGCTGCAGAACGACCAGCACACTTCCTCACACAGTAAACGCATCTACAACAAACTGGCACCTAAACCGAACATATGTTGCTGAACAATAAGGTTCTGTGTGAAGGACTCTTATGGTGCCAAGACGCTCAGTGAAGTGTTAGTCATCTCTGCAGAGGGGAACCTTGAAAGTCTTCAGAGAACGATTCTGAAGAGACGCGAAATACAAACATAATATATAATTCAGTCCATGGATTCCCATTTCCATGCAATGTCAAAAAACAGAGCTACTGTGCAAAAGTCTTGAGCCACCTCTCCTTCTTTTATATTTAAGAGGAAAATAATATTAGTGCTGCAGAAATGTATTTAAACGCCTGGCCAATTATTTTGGGCAAATTGTGAGTAGATTAAGGAACAAAATGGGAACAAACGATGACAATGATGATGATGATGATGAGGATGAGGATGATGATGATGAAGAGAATGATGATTATTATTATTATTTTTATTAGTAGTAGTAGTAGTGGTAATAATTTATTCAGTTAGATTTATTTGTTATTTATTTTTAATATGTAAATATACATATATAGGTAAATAAATAAATAAATGTAAGAAAAAAATATATTAAAAATAAATAAAAAATAAATATTACTACTACTACATATATGTGTGTGTGGGAGGCAATTTTATTATTATTATTATTATTGTTGTTGTTGTTGTTGTTGTTGTTGTTACTAGTAGTAGTAGTATATTGTTTATATATTTCAAAGATAATATTTATGATATAATATTTTTATTATAAAATATTATATGATCACATATATATATATACACACACACACACACACACACACATATATATATATATGTGCCATAATTCTTTCCATAATGTGTTTTTTTTAGATTTATTTTGTATTTTTATACCTTTTTCCAGCTTGAAATTCATTGCATAGACAATATATGGCTGAAATAGTTGGGCCATTTCCAAGTAACATGTTGCTGATTATTCATAGTATCAATGGAAGCGCTAATAGTCACGGTTGGCCTCTGGCTCTCAGTAACACTAGTCAATACTCTTAATCTCAGTACAAGGCCTCAGCGCCATGATGGGCTATAATGAGGCCAAGAAAGCAACTGTTTTGCAGCCGTAAGTCTCTCAACATCCCAATACACTGTTCAAATGCATCAGGAGCAGCGGAGTCCTGCCCAGCCGAGAAATTAAACACTGATGAAGGGCTACCCTATCCATGTGGAGCGCTTTTATTCCGATCTTTCACTTAGAATCTCTGAAGAATGGCTATTGTATAAACTGCTTGTTTTATCACATCTGTAGTGTATGTGCATTTGCATATCATAAACAATAAGACACGCTTTTCCAGGAGATATTTAGGTCACTCTCCTGAAAGTTTCCAATAATGGAGAAAAAACTACTGTGAGATGTAAAAACTGGGACCTCTAACAACCACGCAAGACCTGGTAGCTCACCAAAACTTTCCCAATCAGACCAACAACGGTCCAATGAATCTCCATTTATGCTTCAGGCCTAAAAATGAGCAACAATGATGCAAGAAAGTAGAAATCGAACCTAACGTCACAGCAGATTTCTACTTTGTTGGCTTTTTTAATAGCAGTGAATGATTGCGATGACAAATGCTAGATATATGACATCTTAGGTCACATTTTTGGCCCAAGCATTATGTAATCTAGATGAATAATTTTACAAATCATAAGACTTTTGCTATGACATGCTTGTAGAGAGTAATGTAGCCCCATGTTCATGGGCATCTTAATGCCATTTAATGTAACAATATGAATTACTTATGCTTTTTGTAAAGTCCTTATGTGAGTAGGCATGACAGTAGGAATGAAACTTCTAGCCTCATACTAGCTTTGGTGAAACTACACGATGCATTATGAAGCGTTATAAACATATATAAACATAATATTCATTATTTTTCTATGGCACTTTGTAATCAGACCAATCCGCTGAAGGACAACTAACATAAACTAGAACCTGCTCTTTGTATCTCCGGTCAATAATCTGAATTTCAGCACAACGCCTGACATTTAACCCCCGCAGGCTCGGCCCGACAGCACACACTTCCAAACACCCGGGCCGCATTAAACGGGCCTGACGTTTGCGTATCCGGTAACGCGGCAGACAAAAGAGGAGAAGGTCATGTGCGAGTTCCCCTAAACACGCCCCCCCTCGCTCTGGCGTAACCTTTCAGAGCCAATTAAAGTCTTTTATCAGTGCCATGTCCCCCAAGCCAAGCATCACTGGACGATTACCAGGCATAATTTACATCACAATGATGGACGACGGCTATAACATTTGTTTTATGACACCATCAGCTCTTTACAATGTCTTCTGAAATTAATTTCATTAAAATTACTGCCCCGGAATATTAAACCATTTCATGTGCCACTGGCTTGACAACATAACCACAACGAGCGTGATAATGATTTTTCGTGACAAAGCATCAGTCGGCCCAGTCAAACTTCTGCCGAAGCTTTAACTCCCTCTTTCAGCGCCTCGGGGGTGGAAGGGCCAAGTCTCGGTACTGTCCCAGGGTGTTTCCAGGGGATCATCAGTATTTGAGCTGATATTATATAATATACAAACTGGGGAAAGCGCCATCTAGTGGATTAATACGGATCAGTATGCAGTTTGAGCCAATGAGCTTTCAGAATGCCTGCATAGTGAAAAAGACTGGAACAATCAGATCTTCCTTCTTTGGAAATGAAGCCAGAATGGTTCACAGTGGGTTTAAATGGACCTTCAATGCGTTTATGGTTACGAAACGGTTGAGTAGACCTTGTTTTAGGGTTTTGGAATCAAATTCATTGTGGAAGGATACGTGTAGGTGTTATGAGGTTAAATAGTCCCTAGAGGAAATGAAACCTCCATTTTACCAGGACCACTGGTGGGTTTGGATGGTTTACCGGCTACATCCGTGTTGGAGACGCTTCTACAATGGATGACATCAAACCCTCAGACATCTCAGAGACTGAATTCATCCGAAGCCGCCCTTTAAAACGCAATCAGAAAGATGAAACTATCAATAAGAATCAATGTTTTAACTCCAAGCGGCACAATATCAGTTTTCCTTCTCCCGCCCTGGCTGTTTTCCCAAGCAAACATGCTGATTGATATTATATTATAATAATATGTATATGTGCCAGTGTGGGCGGAGGACGCCGACTTCCTGTCTGAGACACGGCGAAGCTCCTGACTGACTGACGCATGTTTATCACCACACAACAAATATTTACATAGACATCAGTCTGGGTTTGGTGGCAATCTTTTCTACCCTCCCTCCAGTCCTCCCTCCTTGTCTCCATCTCTCTTTCCCTCCCACTCTGTGTGTGTGCGCCCATCCAGAAACACAGGGAGAGACCGATAATGCATTCCTCTCCCATGCCAGTGTTTTCGGTGGCTCCCTCCCCACCACCGCAGCCATGCCAACCATCAGCACTTTCCAACGCTGGGTTATAGATAGCTTCATTTCATCTGATTTTTCACTAGCAGTTCAGTCCTTCGCTCACACTCAGCAGATGTGCCAACCTTGAGTAAGGTCACCTTAGACATCCATTGGGTAGGTGCACCAACACCAGATGAAGCCCATCAGCAAAGAGTGTTGGACCATAACATGGCTGTTGACCTGATATTGTTTAGAGAGTGGGCTGTTCTCAGCATCACCGCTTGGTTGGAGTTTGACGTTTCACGGCATAGGTTGATGAACCAAGCTGCTCGTTTTTATCACTATATGTACAGCAGTGCAGGTCTTCTGCCTCACAGCAAGAAGGTCCTTGGTTTGTGGTGTGATAGATGTTCTTTCTGCAAGGGTTCCCTCCAAACACACTCCAGGTGGAGGTGGCAAATTGACCCTTAGGTGAGTGTGTTTATTTGTGTGCTTGGCTAAACTGGCAACCTGTCCAGGGAGCTGGGACAAGTGCCAGCATCTCCTGCAGCATCCCTGGTTAGGATGCAAAGCTCAAAGCATGGAGAAACGATATTATATTGTCCCGTCCCTTCTGGTTTGTTAGATGCTGATTGATAATCATCCATCCATCCATCCATCCATCCATCCATCCATTATCTGCCGCTTGTCCCAAACGGGGTCGCGGGGGAGTGCCGGTGTCCAACCCAGCGCACACAGGGCGAGGACGGGGGACGCACCCTGGACAGGTCGCCAGCCCATCGCAGGGAGGAGCGGGACGGGGACGGCACCTTGCTCAAGGGTACCTCAGGGCAACCCACTATGAAGGGGTTCGAACCCCCGATCATGTGGCCAACACCCTACCCACTAGGCCACCGCTGCCCCTGATGATTGATAATCAGTTCTGTTTAAATATGTGCATAGATGGAGGACACTCACTTCCTGTCTGGGGCAAGCCAATCGTTTCGACACAATGGAAGAGTCCGACTGGGAAACGAGCATTGCCGACTTTCACAGCGTTAGGGTACTTTCTTTCTCTTTATTTCTTCATTTCCTCTCAGATTGTCTCATCCTTGTGGATTAAATGAAAGAACTGCACACAGATGTTTTTCATACTCCAGGCTGCAAAGTGGTAAAGCTGCGAGGTTCTAGATCTGGGGTGTTCTGCTCCGGTCCTGCAGGGCACCAGTACAATTTGGTGAGTTCCCTCCTCAAAAACACTCACTACACCTGCCACTAAGTGTGAACCAGGTGTGTTTTAGGAAGGAAATCACCAAATTGTGCCTTACTCCGGCCCTCCAGGACTGGAATTCGACACCCCTGTTCTAGATGAAGCAGCAGTAAATGAATCACCTGATCATCTGGAATCATCTGCACCTAGTGGTGAGGGAGTTGCCCTGCATCGGAAGATTGTGGGTTTGATTGTTTGGTTTCTTCACTGCTTCATGTCTTAAGTTCGATGCTTTTACATTTGTAGCATTTAGCTGATGCTCTTATCCAGAGCGACTTCCTTCAGGAAGATCTGGAGACTTTTGCACAGGATGTATGCGTTTCATTGCTTGTTTCGCTTCTTAGCTTTCGGAAAGGCACTATAATAACCATGGTTATCATCAGCGAAGGGACCAACACCAGCCCTGCTCATTGTACACTAGCAAGGAGGAGCTAAAGAGCCAAACGGTACCTGCTGCACTCTGCATGGCCTTGGTTACATGCGAGCATGACCGCTAAAGTGCTATTTTAACAGCGTAGGGAACATCCGATCAAGCTAACTGTGATCAAAACAACAACCCTCATTGGAGCTTTAATGCACAAAGCTGGGTCACGGTCCACAGTGTGCGATTCTGGAATGTTCCACCCGGATGCACCTAGTGATGAACAACAAGCTGCTAAACGAGCATTGCCTCTAAACATCGGCACCGTTGGAATTCGTGGTGAGGTGACTGCACATATCCAGGGCATTAAGCATAGTCTGGAACTCTTAATTACTCTCCTGTAGAGGCTTTCAGGTTGGAATCAAGGATAGTATGAACATGAAAGTGAAAAATCAATGAACTTCCAGCTGGCTACACAGTGGGACGGTCTGGAATGGGAAGCATATGCAAATGAGGAGGGAACGCTTTAAAGATAGCTCTAGATTGTGTTTCAGAGTGAAGAGTTACTGGGCCTTTCTCACACATCCCCTTCAATTCAGATCCACCTTTAGAAATTGTGGTTACAGCATGATGTAATTATTTATTAATCCCCACCTTTCGATCAAATTCCGCAGAGACGATTAGGGTTTAAAGTTATAGTGTGAACACACACTCGAGTCTTTAGTGGAAAATGTGTGCTTTGTCCTCGTACCTGCAGACGAATGCTTTGAAGAATCCTGCCTTTCATTAAAAATCTTCAATCTGAAGGACAGAACTGAAGCTAATAGATGTTTTAAAAAGACAACATGTTTGATCGGACGATTAAGGACGAGTCCGTGTCCGGTCACGAGTTACAGACAAGTAGAAGATCAAGCGAAGGGTAAACTAGGGGTCGCTAGTTTATTGAGGGTCAGTCAAGCTGCAAGTCAGTCAAAGACGAGTCCAAACTGAGTTGTGAATCAGTCCAAGAGTCTAGCTGTGAAGGACTTAAGGACACTTACGGATGTCTCCAAGACGAATTGCAAATTGCAAGTTAAATTTAAACCAGTTAAAGGGATTGAACCCAATGGTTGAAAACCCTCTCCTGCATTCTCTGTATTAAACCCACACAAACAGTGTAGCATCGAGCCATATCTAGCACCCAGGGAGCAGTGATGGTGATGGTACCTTGCTGGGTACCTCAAGGCTACCTTCTGGTCTGGGATTGAATCCACGACCTTGGGGCAGCGATCCCTAGTGTTTAGGGACTAGGTTCCAGGATCAGAAGACTGTGGGTTCGGGCCAGTAGGTTGCCCCAAGAAACCCTTGAGAAAGGTATCGTGCCCATCGCTGCTCCCCAGATGCTGGATTTGACCGCGCACTTTGTTTATGGGTTAAATGCGAGAATGTATGCGGTCGTGGTGCACTGATTAATGGTCACTTTCACTTCACATTCACTTCTGATTCTGGGGCCTAGTCCCAAAATGCTGTGCACCTGGCCTACAGCAGCATCCCTTGATAAGGTCACCAGGAACATTGATGCACATCCTTCGACTTCTTCAGGAGTGATGGTTATATTCCCAAACCGCAGTGGAGGCTCCACGTAAAGATGCCTTCTACTCAAGGCCCGAATCAGTTAACAGCCTCCTGGATCCTTTGTGTAATTTGCGAGAGGCGCCATTAAGCCCAAAATAAAGACCTTAAAGATAGAGGAGAGCAACGAACCTCTGAATTTCAATGTTCTGTTTATTTGTTCTGCCCTTCGGCTCAAAAAACCAACGCGCTCCTCGTTTAAGGTGCGAAGTCCTAATGAGCATCCCGGTGCTGCACAACAGATGTCTGGCAATTTCACGTTCTCCATTCGTTTCGCTCGGGTCTTCTAATCGTCTGGCTGCGCCGTCCCCCCGGCTCAGGGAGACGCCAAAGTGTCAAACAAACCCTCCCTCTCCAACCACAAGTGACACCGCAATACTTTGTTTCTGTAACCTTTCTAGACGGAGCAACACTTTGAGGGTGTCACAAGCCATTTTTGTCTCGGCCTAATGGAGGACACACACACACCCAAGATATACTCACACATGCACAGACACCCAGACAGAGTGAGAACTAGAGAGAGAGCGAGGGAAAAGAAACAGAAAGAGTCTGGAAAATGAAAGCACTTTAGAAAATCGGATGAGTGTTAGAGCGGCCAGGCCTGAGAAGAAGCGGCGAAAAGATAGAGGTCTGAGCTAATCTACTCGCCTTACACAGTGGGCCGGAAACCAATACGTTTTTATCTAGTTCCTTGTCCAGATATGGCTGATCAATACGCAGGCTCTCTCGAATGTTCCTCGAGAGGAACAAAAGCCTATTTCCATTGATTTCAGAACCCACAGTGTTAACCCCAAAAATGGCCCAGGATGAAACAAACAGAGCATCCTGTCCATAAAAACGCAACCTAGACATGAGTGTTGACAAAAGCACGCAAAACCCTCATAAACGCTTTAAAAAAGGCTCTTTGGTGCAGTTTTGTGCAAAAGCCTCCCTTCATTTCTTCCTCTTTTGGAAGAAAATGAGACAAAGATATGTGATTTATGGCAGAAATCTCCATGTTATTACAATCTAAAAACAAAGAGAGTTTGTAGATTCTCTCAAGTCCATATTTAACAAGGCCACCGTTATTCTTCAGCACAGCCTCAAGTCTCTTAGACAAGCTTTCTTTCGTTTTTTTCGTCGCTCATTTCTGTGTCATATAGCATTTTGAACGAAACCCTTCCTGCCAGAGGGTAGGTTTAATAATTGTGTGAAGAGCATAAATTAAATTAAATTAAATTAAATTAAATTAAATTAACTTACATTTAATTCAATTCAATTCAATTCAATTGAATGAGATTAAATTCAAATTAAATTGAATTAAATTAAATTAGATTAAATTAGATTAAATTAAATTAAATTAGATTAAATTAAAGAATTTAAATTAAAGTAACATTAGAAAGTCAAAAAAATAAAGGTAAAATTATGAAAGATTATGGAAAGTGAAGAAGAAAAACGGTGGATATAACAATAACACAGTGATCATATAAAATCCATGCCTCATCATATCCTAAAAACTACAGTTAAATCTTTAACCTAAGAGAGATGTTCCATGTGAACTTATACGCCACTTTTTTACTTTCCAACATGGAAAAATCAAGAAACAGCAATAAATCAATAAATCATGTTTGCTTGAAATATTGGCGATAGTGATAGGATGGTTTAAAACTTTTTTTCTTGATGTTGCAAAGATTTAGAAATATATATATATATATTTTTTTTTTTTACCTGTTTTCACACAGCATATTGGATACCTTAGCACATGCACATCCCTTCTTCTGCAGATTTAATGCAGTGTGTGTGATTTCTAAGACTTATTCTGCTTTTAAAATGAGTTTTAGTTTACGAGCTAGGATCAGCTCAGGGATTCGTTTCACTGCGTATCGCACCTGTGTGACAAATAAACTGCTCGAGCCTTGAAATATCGGAAAAGCTGCGAAAATAAAAAAGTAACTCAGTACTGGGACTCTTTTCCTTCACTACGGCTGAATGACGGCGACACTGCTTGGCGCTGCAGTGGTGATTGGCCTCGAAATCCATGAAAACAGTCGGAGCACCTCTGACTTGATTGTTGAAGTCGGCCTTCTTTATTTTCATCAAACGATTTACATTTGATGGCTCACCTCGGATTCATCAAAACACCCACAGAAACCCATCTGGAACGTCAGTGTCTGTCGGAATATTCATTTCAAAAACAATCTATACATGTGTAGCCATCTGGGATGGCGATTGCTCCAATCACGATAATAATCAGTGCAACATTGTGCAGCCTCAAGAACAGCAGCGAGTAAAGGAGGCCAATCGGAAGAAAGTGAAGTGAAAGTGACTTCGTGCTCGTGAAACACAGCACACAGTGAACTGCGCGCAGCAGGCCATATGCAGGACCTGGGGAGAAGTGACGGGGACGGTTCCTTGCTCAGTTGCACATCAGGACAACCTACTGGTCCGGGATTCAAACCCACATCATTTCAGGGCCCTGGTCTCTATACACGAGTCCCTCTTAACCTCACAAACATCTGCGATCAAGAAAAAGTTCTTTTCAGAAAAGTTTCTGAGATGCAGATCTTTCCAGCGTGTTTAGGATTCCTGTCGTTCGATGTGTAATTGGAGTTTTTTTTCTTTTAATATCTACGCCAGGCTTGGTTCTTTCATTAACAGGATTACTTCTTTGGCCTTCAGACAGAATCGCAGCCATCTCACAAATTTCGGGCTGAAATAAAACAGCACAGAATATTAGCAATGCACTGAAAGTCTGGCACGAGACCTAAAAGCGGCTGAATTCTTCACGGTAAGCCGAACAAGGTCTTTGGACGTTATCCTTTTAAAGGTCCTCTTTAACTCATTGACCACGATGACCAGTAAAGTGGTTCAGAAAGTGGAAATGGAGTCAAATATGTTTACAATCATTGAAGGAGCTTCACGCTTGGAGAAACAGTTAGAGAACCGAGACTGTGTTGGTTTGGACATGACCAGAAGAGAGACGAGGTTTGTAATGGGAGGAGGATGTTGAAGATGGAGCTGCCAGGAATGAGGAGAAGAGCAAGACCAAAGAGGAGGTTTATGGGCGTGGTGAGAGAGGACATGCAGGTGGTCGGCTTGAAGGAGGAAGATGCAAAAGACAGGAAGAAATGGAAACGGATGATCCGCTGTGGCGACTCCAGCAGCTGAAAGAAGGAGAACGGAGCTTCATGCTGCCCTTATTGTTGGATACAGAAACTAAATAAGAATAAATAAGCGGCCATTAGAATGATGGGCAGAAATTAAACCAAATGAATTCACTTTCTCAGCCGCAAGAACTTCGTTTCAGCCGCCGATCGCTGGAATGATGTGGGGATGAGGAATGGCTGAAGTTATTCTTCACTTTTTCACCCTGTTTTGATATCGGTGGCTTGAGCCGAAGGTCTAATAATCCTGGTTCGGCCCCTTGTTACTCGGTGTGTTGGTACAACTCAAGAAATCAAAGTTGCTCTGGGCAGCGCAGCCCGGTGGTGCAGACGAAGATCAATGCAACAGTTTCAGACCTGGACCCTGAAAGTCCCTCAGGAGTTCCGTTTTATGAACTGGACACTAAAAGAAAAACACAGCTTTGATTTGTTTCATCAGAGTAACAATAAAAGGCCACTGAGACGTGGAGCGTATTCATGCGATTTTTCGAACAGCAAAGTCTCCTAAATGAGAAAGTTACGCCGGCACCCTTGGAGAAATGATGATTTCTGGTTTATTAGGATTTGCAGCAGGGAGGCGTTCGGAAGGTTGCTATGGCAACCGCATACATCTGCATTAATGCATGCCATCCTATGCTCTCCCAAAAGGGCGGTCTTCCTTATTTATAAGTCGGTGTCGTTTGCAGATGACGTGAGGACCATTTGGACCTTCGAACGACAAAGTCTCCTAAACGACGATTCTGGTTTTGAATTTGCACTAGGGTTGCACTTTGCATAAGGTTGCAATGACAGCTGCCTTGACGACAATCGACTTGAAAGTGAAAGTGAAAGTGACTTGCCATCATGAAGCTAAACCTGACAAAAGTGTATGCTATATTTCTCCTAATCTCTCCCAGTAGACTAGCTGTCCTGATTTCCAAATCATTAGCAGGTCACTTAAGGAAAATAATACAATGCAAAGAAGGGTGAATAAGTTAAATATAATCATCTTTATGATCGCAGCGAGACAATTTTATGTTTATATAAAAGGTCTAATTGGGACTTTACAATTGGGACTAATGCAGAGCAAAGGGGTGGGTCTGCGGAAAAGAACTATAAAGCCTGGACACACAGCAGTCTAGAGAGTTAATTTCACTAATAACATCGCTTTTAGGCCGAACACACGCACACACACCCAACCCGGTGTGCAAATTAGTGCAATCCTACAAGCTACACATGCGGGCGTTTACTGGAAAGCAGCTGATTCGCGAGGCTTAAAGAACGAACGGCTGTTTCGGAACGGATGTAAAAGACGGCATGGGAAAAAAAGAAGCCCGTGTAAAAGATGGGCAAAGTTAAGAAACAATTTAGATTAGCATTTTAATCCCTGCTCTAATTACCAGGCTTCCCCAGAGCTAGGCGGCGGGGCTTTGCGAGAGGAAAAGAAAAACCCTTCCCGCTTTGTACCTGGATCTGGGAAATGTCACAGGAATGACACATTAATCCCCAGCCACATCCCTGTAATCACAACAGCAACTGTACAGAGATCTCCGCAAAGATACACCGCCGTCTCTGAAAGCTGGAGTGAGAGATTCGTCAGCACAGGCGAAGAGAAAGAGCAAAGAAAAGGAACGAACGTCTGGAGAATAGTCCTTACGTCGTCGCAACCCAAACTGAAGGGGATGACTGCCGCGACTTGTCAACCCGCTCACCTGAAATCCGCACCGGGGCCCTGCGCCCGGGCTTTGTAGAGGCCGACTTCTGCGGTTTAATTAGCGTGACAAAGAAGCAAGGAGAGAACATCAGAGGAGCCTTTAAAAAAGAGAGAAAAAACAACAAAAAAAGGCACACGTAATACGCAAGAAGCGAGAGACAGCCGAGCACCTGTTTGGGCCTAATTACCGCCCCGATACGCTAATGCGAAACAATACAGCGCCCCCGTCACTTTCTTGTCTCCGCGCCTAATAAATTCTAACGGTAATTGAAGGAAAGCGAAAAAGAGCAGAAGAAACAGCGACAAATGTTAACAAATGCAGCACCATGTGAGGTGACATCTCTTCCAAAACTTTTCTTTGACATGACTGACATGATTGGGCCTGGATGTGCTCAGCCCATTAGCAAGGTGTGTCTGCTTTTCTTTCTGAGCGTTGACGGATTCCTTCTTTTCAGGCAGGATTACTCCCCTTCCCCTCTGTGCTCGGTTTTTAGCGAATGCCATAGAAACAAAAACCCCACTCTCTGAAAAAATAATGGTCTCTTAACCCGACCTTTCCTCCAAACTGTGTAAAATCAAGGTTTTGCTGGGAAATCTACGTAGGGAGTCCATGGACGTGGACATGAAAGAGCCGGAGAGCCATGACTACACTCGGTAAGAGACGAAGCAGGAAACCTGATCCGAGTTTTTTCCGCCTGGTGCCAGGTATTTTCAGAAATTCTTCCCCAATTTTTTTTTTTTCCTAAAATTGTTCATTAAGTCTTGTCATTAAGTCTTATATAGAGGGATAAAGTTGATCAGCCACAGCATGAAGTTCTGGGAAAGAGTCGTGAAGCGAGGTTAAGAAAAGAGGTGAGGATCAGTGACCGGCAGTATGGGTTTATGCCGAGATAAATGCTTTACTGATGCAATGTTTGCTCTGAGGATGTTGATGGAGAAGTACAGAGAAGGTCAGAAGGAGCTGCATTGTGCCTTTGTGGACTTGGAGAAAGCAGATGACAGGGTGCCTAGAGAGGAGTTGTGGTTTTGTATGAGGAAGTCTGCTGTTACAGAGAAGTATGTGAGAGTAGGTCAGGATATGTATGATGGCAGTGTAACAGTGGTGAGATCTGCAGTAGGAGTGACGGATGCATTTAAGGTAGAGGTTGGATTACATCCAAGTATCAGCGCTGAGCCCATTCTTGTTTGCAATGGTAATGGACAGGTTGACGGACGAGGTTAGACAGGAGTCTCCGTGGACGATGATGTTTGCTGATGATATTGTGATCTGCAGCAACAGTAGGGAGAACCTGGAGAGATGGAGATATGCTCTAGAGAGGAAAGGAATGAAAGTGTGCAGGACAAACATGATACATGAGTGTGAAAGAAAGGGAGGAAAGTGGAGTGGTGAGGATAGAGGGAGCAGAGTTTAAATACTTGCTTTATAAGATGCACTTCCCAAGGTCCCAAGCATCTGTCCTTACACTTTCAAATGGATAAAACCAGCTTTAATGACAATGGATCCCAATTTATGAAGCCTCTATAAACGTGTATGTACTTTTAAACCAGTGGCTGAACCACCAAATGTTAAACTGTGTATAAAATTTCATAGTTCTACCTTGATTTTTTCCAACAAAAAGATACTTATCATGGCTGTCTCATGAAATTACAGTAAAAATAAAAATGAAAAGTAAAATTGTTCATCATAATTATTCAAAAACGAAGAAAGTGAACTTGAACTTTGTGGTAAATAATGACTTACTTTACTTTTGGGTTGTATATTCATGACCAAACTGTAAACTCTGAAGCACTGCGACGATCCTGTTATAACATTTACGGTTCAAATATAAAGACTTTATAGTTTCCGTGTCGAAAAATCATGGTTAAGTTGTTTGGTCCAGCTTCGAGAGGTTGAAGCGTAAATCTCGCGGCTTTACTCTAAATGTTACTTTTGTTTTGCATGTTTTTTTACTAAGGATGGTCATTTTGTTACTTTTTCCAAACAATAATGTAATTACACGATAATTACATCACTATATATTTCATATACGTAATCATTCAATTTCTAAACCTAATTTTAGCAAAACCACACCGTCCATTCATTTCTAATCTCCTCTTCTTCTCACAAATCCAGACTGACTGAACATGAATCTTTCCACGCGATTTCTCCACTCGTTTTTAATGAGCAACAGGTGAGAAACGACCGCTCTCGTTTCCACGGGACGACGTCAGGCCCTTTAAGAGACCTGAAAGTTTTTCCTTGGAAAGCTTTGGCCGATCGGCCCCCAGACCTCCATGAAGGTTATCAGAGGCCGAGGAGCTTCCTCTCAATCGGCATTCGTTCCGGTGAATTCCTTTAATTCCCCTGCCAGTTTTTCCTGCCTGCTTGTTCTGATTTCTCGCGGAAAAGGCATATCAGGCCTTGTGACTGGACCGAATATGAATGCAAATGAGGTAGAAAGTGCACCTTTTATTATTCGAAACCCCCTCCTGGTTTCTCCGGCCGAACGCAGGAGATCAAAGACGGACGAGTGTGGCGCCGGCTCACGGGTGGCAGCAGCCGAACAGGAACTGCTTTTGTCGCCGTGTGAATGAGTTTAATGCAGAAAGAAGTCAGACGTGAACGGACGGCTCAGATCTCAAAGGCAAACATGACATGTTGAAAGAAAAGAGATTACGGAGCGATATGAAACATACATTAAAAAGACTGTGGTATTAAATCCGGAAGGAGGTGGAGGTGGAATGGAAAAGTATATAAAAGTATATATATATATATATATTAATATATAT
>CM029384.1:23320032-23342532 GCA_017165825.1 Hepsetus odoe
AGAGTGAGAGAGAGAGAGAGAGAGAGAGAGAGAGAGAGAGAGAGAGAGAGAGAGAGAGGGAGGGAGAGAGTGCCCATCATCATTTTCTCCGTTCCAAAGGAACCTTGCACGTTTTTCAAGTAGGGGCATCACAAATTAAAAGCCACTTCAGCTTCCTGCTGGAGATGGTGGCTCAGCACAAATGCTATCTCGTGCTCTGCTTTCAGGTAAAGGCAGTGGAAGTGATCGTTCCCACAGATGTGTTTTAATAAGAGTCCTTTTAATACGAGAAACGGCAAAACGCCTTTTTTCTATCAATGGAGCATGTACAAGAGAGAGGTTCAACACAGCCTCCACTTCTTCTCCAACAGCCATGTGGCCCCGACGTTTAGAATCTGCATTTTCTGCTGAATTCTATCAGAAACGAGTGAGAAATATTTCCGATAACTTCATTATTGCAGGTGAAGTGGGCCAAATTCAAGGCCTCTTCAATCAACTGCCCAAATAAAGCGTTTGCTCCACTTCTTGGCCTCCAAACCCATAGTGGTCCTCAAACTGTTTCCTGCAGGGTTCCCCCTTGTGATTCACAGTGGGGGTGTAGCGGTTAGCACCCCCAGAATCAGAAGTCCTGGACCAAGAGGGTTCCCTGAGCTCCTGAGCATGGAAGCCATTTTGTTCCATTTCATGAACCAAGACCATGTGGTAGCAATTCACTGAAAGGTGGGATTGCTTTAGCATTAGTGGCACCCTAGCGGTTCGGGAATAGGCCCCATAATCAGAAGGTTTGTGTTCCAGTCCCAGAGTATTAAGCTGCCTTGAGCAAGGAACTGCCCACATCACTGCTCCCCAGGTTCAGAATGTATGACGGCCCCTGCTGCATGGTGTGTCGAGGTTCATTATGTGCTCAGCTGTGCATTTTTTAATGACAAACGTCCAGACTTGACACAAGTTTATGGAAATGTTCCCTGACCACATTCCTTTCGGCTTCGGAAAAACATTCAAGCATCCCCAGGTTTCAGTGTTCCAGAAGTTCCTCTTGCGTAGAAGGAGAAGGAGGCTTTTCTTGGTCTTTAAACTGGAAAGGGTTAAGGTCACGTGGCCACAAATCAGATGGATACCTGCTCTAGAAGCACGTGTAAAAGTGTCTCGGAGGTGATTTGCAGTTGGGAGAACGTCGATAAATGTCCCCGTTGTCCTATGAGTCTTGGAGAATGTGCCCGATCGGAGGACGGGGCTGCTTTACGGAGTGATTGGTGAGCCACTCTGTCTCTCTCTCTCTCTTTCGGAGATACCGTTTATCCAGTTTGGAGCCACTGTTTGGTTTTCCCTTCACACTGCTTCTCTCTGCCCTCCAAAAGCGCCTCGCCCCGGCCACCCAGAGGCAGGTGGCACCAACCGCTCGCCATATGGCGGCTGCTGAAAGCGGGGAGATGAGGAATTGGACCTAACTGGCCAGAGATGGAGATCAATGATGCCCACTTATCGCTTCAGGACATGGGGGTGTTTGCTTTTTTTGAACAAAGAGCGCCGGTGATTTTTGGGCCCGAACAACAGGATGGAGGAAAGTGGTCTTTTTCTTCTGAGCACCCCCCCCCTACTTGGCTCTCCATCACCCTTTTGTTTGGTCTGAAAAGAGGGAATGCAAAGATTGGCTGGGGGTGAGTGTCTTCTTCCTGTAAATAGTTTTTCCATCTCTCCGCAGCGGTAGCTTGTGCTGCTCAAAGCCTTTTGAAAGGAGCGACTTGCTGTTAGCAGCAGTGATGAACATGCGGAGAGATAATACCCCCCCCCTCCCACCTTCCTTTGGTAGACTGAAGGCGGCACATAGAGAGCAGCAGGCCAGGCCTGGACAGCCCCAGGGCGTGGGGGTGCGGTGTTGATGTGAGGGGACGGGAGGAAGAATACAATCAAAACTGACTTACGTTACATGAATTAGACTTCATTTATTGAAACTTCATTTTCCCTCCTTTCTGTAAGTGTAAAGTTTGTAGGATGTCACAAAATGTCACAGAAATCCTGTGTAACGGCCAATCAGGTTGAATATTTAGGCGAATGTGCTGTTTGGAGTCTTGCCTGAGGATTTCACTCAATGGGGCAGCGGTGGTTTAGAGATCAGGGTTCCAGGATCGGAAGGTCGTGGGTTTGAATCCCAGACCTGTAGGTTGGCCTGATGTAACCTTGAGGAAGGTACCATCCCCATCACTGGTCCCTGGGTTCTGGACATGGCTGCCCATAGGCAGCGTTGGTCTAGTGGTTAGGGAGTTGCCCCCGCATCAGAAGAGTGTGGGGTCGATTCCCTCACCAGTAGGTTGCCTGAGGTACCCTTGAGCAAGATACTGTCCCCGTCACTGCTCCCCAGGCGCTTTCAATAGCTGCCCACTGCTGCACGGGTTAAATGCAGAGGTCCAATTTCGTGTGCTGTGCTGTGACCTCGCAATGACAAGGGTTGTCACTTTCACTTCACTTTCACTTCACTGCTGGACAGAGGATGCATGGATTGAAATGCAGCTTAAATTGGAATTCATCAGACTGGGAGATTTCGCAACGGACCAAAGACTCGCAATCGAATCGGGCGATAGGAAGACCCACGAAGGGCTGAGGTTGTTCTAGCAAACATCAAATCAGGCCAGTTTATTGGGAGTCAACTCCAGAGAGCGCCGGGGGTCACAAACAGCAGGCAGCGGGGCCGGCCGAAGAACCGGCTCGGAAATGTCCGTTCCCGAGAGAGCCTGTATGTTGGTGATGGATGATCTTCAGCTTCACCTTCTGCGGGATCTAAAGTGTACCTTGTATATACACATCCGGGTCTAAAGCGTATCTTATAATACAACAACAACAACAACAACAACAATAATTTAGATCCCTGCTCGGAGTCTGACAGGTGGTGATGGAGGGGTGGAAAGACGTATCGTCCCATAACGACCTTGTGAACGAGTCTTCCTGTCACGCCGCTCGCTCACGTCTGCTGTCCACGAGCGCATAATCGAGACAACAAATAAATAAATAAATTGATAAATAAAGCAATTAAAGGGAGCAGGCGCTTTCCAGGACGGGAGGAAAATGGAAAAGAGAAACTTTGGAGCGAACAAGCTCTCAAGATTCGGACTTTTTACTCTCTCCCTCCATTTCAACCCAAACATCTGTCCTTTCTTCTCCTTCCATTTTCAGCACAGACCCCTCACTTTAGTCTGAATGCGTTTGAGGGGGATTATTTTTCGTTATATCACCTTCCCAACATCCAGACTCATTTCAGCCCAAATGGAGAACTAAACAGCCTGAGCACATTAAAAAACAATGCACAGCTTTCAGTGCAGTCTTAACACACTTTATGGTCATTTTACTCTAATTTACTAGAATTTTATGGTATTTATCACTTGGACACACGACTGGGTGTACACGAGTGAAAGAAATCGCTTGTTTGTTTTGTCCATTCACTTAAATAAGACAAATTTAGTTTAAACTGTATCAACGTTTGCTTCGCTCTCCTCCCGTCCCCTGCTAGGCCGCTATGATAGCAGAGGCTTAGGAGGCCGGAACTCTGCAGGACGCCTCCGAGATGACTGGGGGAAGGAAGCAGACGGACGGTAAACGGGATCAATGAGGCAGGCGCTGGTGGAGGATTAAAAAATAAACACGTGCGATTACGCGGCGGGAAACCTGCACACACGCGCTCATGGCGGCAGATCCGGGGAAATCACAAGGACCGAGAGTTGAAAGAAATGGGCTGTGTTCCAATTGGAGCCCACAGATCTCTTCTAGGTTGTAAAAGATCCATCAGCGCACGATGGGAGACATTTTGAACTTTTAATTGGGCTGAGAACACGTTCCGAACGGGCCCCGCTCTCGCGAATCGCATGATGATTAGCTCGTCCCGTCACCGGCATGGTGGTTAAGAAATAGATCCTGTAGTTTGAAGGTTGTGGGTTTGATTTCCCAATCAGGGATACTGGTGAGCAATACTGTCCCCATCACTGCTCCCTGGATGCACACTGCCGGTGTGGATGCATTTCACTGTGGTTCAGTGTGTTCACAATGACAAACAGTCACCTTCACTTCACTCTGAGCAGAAGCAGGGGGCGCCATAGGATTTGGATGGGGTCTAACACTTTTGCCACACAGCTGCCTGCCGCTCGGCCCCTCCTCCTCTCTATACGGACGATTCAATTACAGCAGCCCCGCCTCTTCCCTCGCAAAGGAGAAATCAGCAAAAGTTTCGATCTAATTAGCAATATTGCACTTCTCCACGCACCAGAGAGAAGCGGGAAGCCTGGTGCCAAAAAAGAAATATCCGCGCCGAGAGCTCGTATCTGCCTCCCACAGTGCGGTCCTGTTACTGGTTACGCCGTTTCCATTTAGAGGAGAAGAGAGCGGCCAAACAGATTGTCTTCCCTCAGTCCTTTATCCAAGTACATTATTTGGGGGAAAACAGACGGAAGCTGGCGAATTGGACAACTGTTCCCATCTTGGCTTGGCTTGCACAGCCGCGCAGGATGGCCTGGGAGGGAGTGTTTCAGTCGATACGGATTTTTAAGCTTTGCGAGAACCTAATCACAAGTTACAGTGTGTGTGTGTGTGTGTGTGTGTGTGTGTGTGTGAGCCAAGTAATGCCTTAAACTTCCTGCAACTACCCTTCAGCTTTACAGTCTTGAACAGAAACCTTCTTCCTTCATATGTTGCTTCCAGGAAGCAACTGAGGAATTGGTTTCCAGATCTTCCTGAAGGACTGTGTTGTTGTCTCTCATGTTCAGTCCAGTCTCTGCACCTGAGCAGTTCTCCAGATCTTCCTGAAGGACAGTGTTGTTGTCTCTCATGTTCAGTCCAGTCTCTGCATCTGAGCAGTTCTCCAGATCTTCCTGAAGGACAGTGTTGTTGTCTCTCATTTTCAGTCCAGTCTGAACCTTCAAGCAGAACAAAGCGTCCAACTAAAGACATGAAGCAGTGAAGAAACAGGTGCAGATGAGTCCAGATGTTCAGGCGATTCGTTTCCTGCTGTGAGTGGGTGGAACCCCTTTATCTAGAACCTTGTATCTTTAGGTACTTTGCACCCCTTTTTATGCCGTTTCTCACATTTAATCTAATCAACATACCAAAGACAAGGCAGGAATGCAAAAGTAGTTTTTACCTGCAGATTCCCAGCAAACTGTGAGGTGTCAAGACTTTTGCACGGTACTGTATGCCTTTCCACCTGAATAAAATGTTCTATCACGCCATTTTTTTACCTTTGTGTTGAAGTGAAATGTGGTGTGTGATGTGTGTGAAGTAATTCGCTGAGAAAATGAGTGTGCAAAAAGGACGAGTGTCCTCAGGACTCTCCACAACTGTTCAGCTTAACCCTTCTCCGTCGCCCGGCTACTCATGCGGCCTTTCAGCCACGGTTGCTTCCAGATGGTAATTGAAGTGGCGCCGGTGGGACAGAACTTCAGCTAATTACACAGAGCATCCAACCACAGAAAGGCAGGACAGAGTGTCTAAGGAGGGAAAGTGAAAAGAAAAGTGAAAGTGACTTTTCTCGCCATTGTGAAACACGGCACGGTGTACAGTGAGACACCACAAAATTCGACCTCTGCTTTTTACCCACGCACACCGTGCAAAGGGGGGCAGCTATTTAAAGCACAAGGGGAGCAGAGATGGGGATGGTACCTTGCTCAAGGGTACCTCGGGGCAACCTACTGGTCTGGGATTTGAACCCATGACCTTCTGATCTTGGGGCGATCATTGCCCACGGCCGAGGTTGTAGAATCTGAGTCTGAAAATCTCAGCATCCTAAAAAAAGATGCAGATCTTAATTTTAATACAATTAAACATTTAAACTGGGTTGAGTTCCCAGCTGGGGCAGCCTGGAGTGAAAGTGAAAGTGACAACCCTTGTCATTGCGAGGTGACAGCACAGCACACGTGAACCGCAACGAAATTGGACCTCTGCATTTAACCCATGCACACACCGTGCAGCAGTGGGCAGCTATTGAAAGTGCCCGGGGAGCAGTGTCGGGGACGGTACCTTGCTCAAGGGTACCTCAGGGCAACCTACTGGGGAGGGAATTGAACCCACAATCTTCCGATGCAGGGGCAACTCCCGAATCACTAGGCCACCGCTGCCCCACTTTCTGCATAAATGTGAAAGTGAAAGTGACACGCAAAAGTGTGGAGTTTTCTCAGAGAATTTCCACAGTCCAAGAACATCCAGACTGTAGACTGAACCCTATTTCGGCAACCTGTCCATTGTGTTTCTCCACCTTTAGCCCTATGAAGCTCCAGCACCCCATCCCTGGTTGGGATAAGATACATGTATGGATAGATGAAAGGCATCATGACCTCAGACTTTGAAGTCAACCACGATTACCTACTTTTGCTACGGCTAGTGGTTTACAGTAGACCACAAACATGTCCTGAAAGGTCTTTAGAGTCCAGAGGTTCCTGTGTTCTAGTAATCCCTGAGATGTAAAAGACAGCATGGATCAATAGCTTATTGACTGAAACACACACTGCATCATTACAGCCATATTTTGGGGCAAAAAACTCTTTCACGACCTTCCTCAGCACGAATCTGCCCTTTAATATCAGAAATCGCTCATCTAGATCAATCAAAGGAGCTCATTAGGAGATACGTACGTCCATGTTAATGTCACACAATTACAGAGAGCGCAGGTCGATGACCTACAACCATCAGATGGTCCCAGAGTTCGAGTTAACAATTACCACGAAATGATTTCACAGGACGTCCTGCTCCAAACTCATCAAGAGCAAATGATCAGAACAAGCTGCTTAATTAATTCAAGTGTGAAGCTGTGAAAATCTTTCAGGAGTTACTTCGAGTGGTAAGAACCTCGTAAATTTGGTCCAAAAAACAGGTCAGAAGGTTCCTGGACCGGTTCTCTTGGATCCTTTGAACCTTCAAGCCAGTTTTGAGCCACTGTAATGAAGGATGCATCGGTGGAGGAGGGGCTACACAGGAGAAAACGAGGAGAAGGACACACCCACTCATCCTCATGGTAGAAATAGAACCATTTTTGGCTTCCTTCCACCCATGTTTAGATCCCGATCGCTTCATTTTATGTCGGAATTGTTCAAAACTTTCACGAAAGGGCCATAATTAAGAATTCATCCTGAGATCACTGCTAAATGAACATCGATTCCGTTTCTTTTTTAAGAGGAAGTGTTTTCATTTTCCCCCTTCCTGATGATTTCCTGGCATGCATCGGACCGAAACGGGCTGCCAAGTCTTTCCCAGACTTCAAAACTGGAGTGTTTTTACAGCAGCTTTCTTCGGTCATGATGAGATTTGGCTCCCGCTGACATTTATGAATCTGTTGTGAAGAAATGAGATTATATAATAGTAATAATCCTAAAAAAAAAAAAAAGAAAGAAATTGGAGAGAAGAAACACAGAATGAACAGAAAGGCTTCAAAGTAGGCTTGCCATAAACGCCGAAACAGGCATCGAGAGAAATCCTAACGCACGAGCTCATAAAAATATTACGTTCACTGCTTATATTAAAGATATTAAAATGTATTTTATGCTAATAAAAACAGATGATAAAGTCTCCGGCTGCTGAAGGATGACAGTAAGCTTCTCCTACGACCGGACGTTCCTGGAGATGCGTGTAAACGCCCCATTAAAGGCGCCGTTCTCCGCACATTTCCAGCCGCCGCTACGCGTTGCCGTGAGTCAAAAGTGGCATTGTGAACGAACGCTTTAATTACCAAAGCAAGACGTAATTCGGCAGCAATTATCTTTACCGATTTACTCGTTATTAGCTTTGCCAGCTTAACTGCGTGCTGGGTGTCTAATTAAAGGCAAAGTTTAAAATTAGAGGCTGTGGACTTGATGGAACCAATTACAAAATTGCTCCAGATGAATTTTCCAGAAAAGGGAACCGTTGGCAGTGATCGAAGCAAAAGCAGATGATTGTGGGGCTTTAAAATGAAACATCAACAAAAATAGCCGAGATTGAAATACAGAAAAGCTGGAGCTCAGACGGCCTCCAGCATCTGGACAAACAGAGCAGAACAACTAAACCTTCTGATCTAAAAAACCTGCTGCCTGCAAGTGGAAATCGGTGTAATGTGGCAAGCTGGGCTTAGTTCCTTTCCAAACAGGGTCACCTGAGATTACCATTTCAGAATGGAACAGGAGTCAAAATGAAAGCCTGTCCTGTATCGTTTCCAGTGTTTCAGAACAAGATCAAAGGACTTAAATATCCATCCTGGGATCTCGAAAGGCATACAGAGTCCTGAAATCTGCCATTCAGTTCTCAAATGAGACCTCAAAATCAACTCCAAGATCTCAAAATCAATCCTGAAGTCTCCAAATCAGACCTAGGTCTCAAAATCTTCCTGAGGTCTCCAAATTAGATTACGATCTATAAATCTTCCTGAGGTCTCCAAATCAGATGATGATGTCAAAATCAATCCTGAGGTCTCCAAATCAGACAAAGATCTCAAAACTAACTCCAAGACCTCAAAATCGGTCCTAAGATCTCAAAGTCAATCCCAGGACATCAAAATCAATTGTAAGATCATACAGCCAGCCTGAAGATCTGCAATGTTTGGAATGCCTCCTGAAATCTGCACTATACTTGAGAAATCTCAGAACCTGTCCCAGGTCCTCAACGTCAGATGGGTCCTGAAATCTCAACATTAGTCCTGATTTCAGAATCATCATTCATTAATCTAATCATCGGCTGAGAACTTTCCTGGAAGTCTTGGGATCTGAGCCTAAAATCGGGCTCCACTGTGTAAGCGGGTGTGGGAAACTTGGTAAAATGGACAAAAGGGGTCCTGGAAACCAGACAAGGTCACCGTATATCAGCATTCGGGACATTTTTCACAAAATCATTTGTTCCTGCTTAATTTCCTCAATATATTCTTCTCCCGGAGTCTGGAAACCACACATGCCGTCAGGAAACCACCGAATTAGGCCCGGCTGACCGAGGAGTCCGCTGTGACTAAATGGACTTTCCTGGGAAGAATATTCATAGAGGAGTCTCAGGGGCTAATTATAGCATTAAGCTCAAAATCCTTGAACTGATTCCAGTGCCCTGCAGGGGGTAGCGGGGCGGGGGTCAGTCCCGGACAGAACCGGCAGGCCCGTGTGTGACGGGAGGGGAGGCAGGTTTAGAAACCAGGGTAAATGTTTGTCTCCGGCAGAGCAGAGAGGCCATGGCCCAGTCGACCCGTATGCACGGATGTGTGTGTGTGTGTGTGTGTGTGTGTGTCGTACTGATTTACGACGTTACATTTGCTTCCTATTGAGCGCAATTACACAGCGCAAGAGCGCGTACAAGCAAGGCCTCCGCCACAGATCAGACCATTCAAAAGAGCAGTGTGTGTGTGTGTGTGTGTGTGTGTAGGAGGAAGATTTATAGATTCCCATTGGCTCTAAATCTCGTCCCAGGCTTGCTCCCCAGCAAATACACTCAGACCAGGAAGCAGTTCATGTAATTAAAGAGCCATGTGACTGTAAACACGCCAATTTCTGCCTCCCGTCTCTCCATTCTGATAACGTGCTCCGGCTCGGCATCCAATCAGCAGCTCCCGAAACGCCCCGGCCACTTCCGCCGCAAACAGCGAATCACACTGGAGCCATAAAAAATCCATAAACAGAGAAAAACTTTGTTGCATTTTAAAACTAGAATTGTAATGCATTATCAGTTATGGATTTTAATATATATGTTAAATATATTATATATATTAAAAATATATATTGTAATTATATATATATATATATATGTATGTTTTTTTTCTAATAAAATAGCTTTTTTCTTCTTTCTTTTACAATTGTTTTACATTAATAGTGCAAAAAAATGGCAAATACATCTATTCGATCACTTCATTCAATAAAATATTTCATGACTATTTCATTACTATCTATTACTATTTTGTACTTTTTATTTTGCTTACTATTTTAATCCAATTTTGTATATTTTTTTAGAACAACATGAATGAACTTCATAGTAAATGGACCTAAAAAAACGGCTTCTTTGTATTATTATTTTTAATGTTTTATTTTACATGTTTATTTTTTAGTAAAACATTTTAGTAACAGGTTTTTCCAGACATAGTTGTAATGCATTTGATTTTTTTCTGCATTACATTTAGAAATTAAATAAATAAATAAGTAAAAATATTCATAATTAAAATGAGCTTGTTTCCCACTTAATTGCCTAATAAAAACTAAGCTGCAAAAATGACAATAAATGCAATTAGTGCTTCCCCATATCTCATATGTGTTAATTATCCCGTGAAACTTATTGGAATCGGGCTGTATTTATAAAATATCCTTCATGGTGGATCTGTTGACCTGGTGGTGTGAAAGTGTAGCCCTTCGTACGGCTGTGTGAACCGTGTGAACAGCACTCTCTTTGTTTATTGTCTCTTTTTTCTCCTCTTGGTGGAATCATGGCTACAAGCTATCGAGTTTCCGAGAAAGTTTTCGTGGCAGAGACTCCCCGGCGGAGAGTGTTTGTGTGTGTGGATGAAGCGCACGGTGCCCGGGGGCATTAGTGCAAAAGCTGACGGCACTTCCTCATGGATGCCTTTCAAGTCATTAGACAGTTGATGGATTACGCAGCGAGCGTAAGTCCTTTCTGCACCACCGCGTGGGTCGGGAACGTGTGACGCCCTGTGTTGGTGCAGATTAGTGCCCTTGTTTGTTGGTGTGAACGAGCGTGTCTCTACGCCGCCGGGCTGAGGCCTGATCCGCTGGCTGGGTCTGAACAGAGCCGCCAGCCGAGGAGAACTACAGGTGCTCTGAACCGGCTTTGGGGAACGTCTGGAGCTCACAAACAACACGTCGTATTTTTACAGGTCCTAGGACAGGGATGGGTTCTCTGACTCACACTAACACACACACACATGCAAAAATACACACTTCTAGAAGTGGACTACCATGATAATGAAACAAAGACTCAAACGGACTTGCCTATGTCCTGTCTTTTAGACAGGACGCTCCAGAAGCTCCAAATTAAGCGATCGTTGTTGAGCTGATAGGGAGCAATGAGAAAAGATTTCTTCATCGTTTGCTTTCAGACTTTCTTGTACTTTTACTGATGAGGAACAGTTCTCCAGATCTTCCTGAAGGACAGTGTTGTTGTCTCTCATGTTCAGTCCAGTCTCTGTACCTGAGCAGTTCTCCAGATCTTCCTGAAGGACAGTGTTGTTGTCTCTCATGTTCAGTCCAGTCTCTGTACCTGAGCTTTTGATAATTTTGTGTTGGTTACTCCACACAGTGATCTACGTCTGAACCTTCAAGCAGAACAAAGCGTCTAACTAATGACATGAAGCAGTGAAGAAACAGGTGCAGATGATCAGGTGATGCTGAACGATGAGTGGCTGGAACCCCTTTATCTAGTATCTTTAGTCACTTTGCAGCCTGGAGGTCACTTCTTCTCATTTCTTTCATTTTAATCCTCAATATGACTAAGATGACACAGATTGACAGACATAAAGTTGTATTTGTGCACCAACAAGATGATTCTCCTAATTTTGAAGACTTTCTGATATATACATATTACGTAATATAAAATGATGGGTAAAATATCCGTACGAGGGACATGATATTGTCCTTATTAATGCAGAAACAAGCACAAAGCGAGGTCCTTATGATGTCCTTTTACTGAAATGTTATCTGTAATGCAATTCTGGTGATCCCATATAGATCTAGAAATCACTGCATAATGTCCGGGATGATGAAAAACGAAGCTGCATGTTCATTCCATGCTGTCCTCATTACTGGCCAGCATGGTCCCATCAAAGGACAACAGCCAAAACCAAGATATAAACAGGCAACCAAAACAGATGAGAAGCCGAGGGGTTGGTTGGACCGAGCTGAAGGGATAATACTCTCTTCACAGCCGTTTGATATTTAAATGCTTAAGAATGTCCACGGCTGATCAGGGATCAGTGATGTCAGCCCAACACCGGCAACGGCTGGAGGAAGAAATGGCTGATCCAACCACCAAAAGCCTCATTCAGGACGCTTCACGAGTAGAGAAGCTCCTAGAACTGGACGAGCCTTGTGGTCAAATCCTGGCTGCAGAACCTGGAGTCTTGAGGAATATTCAAGGTTGGCAGCATTAATAAATCAGGATGCTGGGAATAAGAACGAGAAGCAGCCATATATGAAGATGGAGATGATGGCGACCGGTTCAAGGTGACGGAGGTGGGGTGGGGGTGATGAGGGGGTGTTAGATTCATGCCAAACGTGTTCAGACTGACAAAGAATGGGAGCATTCAGTGCTCTGCAGGTGCTCCGCTCAAATCACCCTTATAAATTTTCGATTAATGCCAGAGGAAGGCAGGCCCGCTTCGCCGCATGCCAGCTACAGTTCACATTTCTGACGAATGGGTGGGCGAAAGGACAGCATGCTGTCTTTATTGCGATGGGCCCTTTGGTGTGCGCTCCATCGAACATGGATCGGGACGTGAATCAGGAGACGTCCCCTACAGTCGTTTTGTGGGAATCGGGACTTTACATGAGGCTTCAAACTTTCGTTGATTGATTGAAACAAAAAAGCATGTGGGAGGAATTTTAACGCAGGGTTATGTTCTTGGCATCTACATGGTGGTGCTCCAGTGCTAGGATCCTCACCTACAGAGCTTCAGAGCCTACCTACAGCCCTAACACCTGAGTTCCTGAGGAACACCCTTGTCCCTAGGTTCCTCCAAGGAGACTGTGCTTTAATTAGGAAGCTTCTGCTATTTGAATGTAGATATAGTGACCAACGCAGGCCTACAATAATGTTAATAAAGGTTTATTCTAAATGTCCACAAGCAGTTCCTGGGAAGGAGCTCATGTCCCCTCCTGGAATTAACTTTACAGGACGTAGAAAAGGTGGATCACCACTCATCACATCTGTATATCCTGCCCACAGTCATGTGAAGTGCTGGAACCTGTTATAAAGCAGGCCGAGAGGAACAACCCGGATGGGTCGATGGTCCTTCAAAGACCAACCATAACATGAGACACTTTGGCATCTCCAGTCCACCTGAAATTCAGCATGAGAAACCACACAGAAATGACCCAGGTTGGAAATCTGAACCAGGACCATCTCGCTGGGAGGCAACAGCCCAGACCACCATCCCAGAAAGTCAATCAAGCAAAAAAACCAACATGGAGCTGCACCAATGCTCTGACATCAGTCCACATTACTTCTGGATCACTGGTTTGCTTTTTGTTTCCAAACCTCAGAAAACTGCATCATCAAGTCTCTCGGTTCTTGCCATCCCAGCAATATAATCACGGAAGAACCATGAGAACCAGTATTCGGGAAGGTTCTTCAGCTGCGGTAATGAATATGTAGGAGGTTTTTTTTAAGCTGAGGCACCTGTGGGTGCTGTAAGCTTTCTGCTTCTGGAGCCGATAACGAGTATTTGTAGCCGGAGACCGAGCGGGGAGGGGTGCGAGGAAGGAGGGCTGCATCAGATCCTCTGCTTTAAACCTCTGGAGGAATGATTTCGGTGGGAGGGAAGTCAGCAAAGCTTTTGTTTCCTTTAAAAAGTGAGAAGTACCTGTCAAATTGTACTTTGTATGAAAAAAAAGAGTGAGGAAGAGAGCGAGAAAGAGAGATACTGGTGGACCTGAGCAGTTCGTTAACATCTATCACTTCTTCCCCACTGACTGAACCCCCCCTCCATCCGCCCGCCCGCCCGCCTCGCTGTATTGCCAGCTTTCAAAAAGCTCCTCTGCCTTTTCTGCACGAACTGCATTTCAGTTAAAAAGTCACGTCGAGAAAAAAAATATCAACAATAAAAGTGTGAGATTCGAAAGCTGGAGCCGACGTTAATTAATGACTCTGGTTTACAAATACGGCTTTCCGTCCAGCCTGTTATTAAAACCACCTGCTTTTAAAGCGCATCAAGAACCTCTTGGAGGTGTGTGGGAACGTGAAACGTTAAGATGATGATGGACGAAAGACAAGGGTTCCACACCGTCCTCTAAAAACTGGCTGTTATTTAATAAATAGTCGTGGACGTTTAACTGCACAGACTTAGTGGACGCTGATGAAAGTTTGGGGAAGCTCTGGCAGATGAGATCTTCCACCTCCACCGACGTTCTCAAGAGGTTAGGGAGTTGGTCCCGGATCGGAAGGTTGAGGGTTCGAACCCCTTGAGCAAGGTGGGTTGCCCTGAGGTACCCTTGAGCAAGGTGCCATCCCCGTCGGCTCGCTCCTCCCTGCGATGGGCTGGCGACCTGTCCAGGGTGTGTCCCCATCCTTTGCCCTGTGTGAGCTGGGAAGGACTCCAGCACCCCCCTGCGACCCTAATTAGGACAAGCGGCCCAGAAAATGACTGACTGACTGTCTAATCTTAGTCTTGTTGTCTAAAAATGGGCAGTTTAAATCCACTCACTCATTTTCTTGTCCTGATTTGGTTCGTGAGTCTATCCCGGCAGGGAGGAAGGCGGGGACAGACCCTGGACAGGTCGCCAGTCCATCGCAGGGCACAAACGCACTCACACCTAGGAGATAACTTAGCATCTCCGGTTCACCTGACATGTTTTTGGAAGCCGGAGGTAATGGAGGAAACACACAGACATGGGAACGACACATCCGTTCGAAAGGATTCAGGCCGTCCTGTTTGGGAATCGAACCCAAGACCTTCTCACTGCAAGGCGACAGTGCTGCCCAAAAAGTATCAGAAGAGGAATAAGGGAAAATGCTAGATTTAAAAATAGGAAAAGGATATTTCTTGAGGATAGATTGCATTTTTAAGACCACGTGATATTTAATATTAGCTGACATGGATGTTTTAATGCTTTATTCCAACCAGAAGGCTACGTTCATCAGTCTAACCCAAGAAAAAACAGTAGATGCTCTTAATCTTAATATAAAAGTTAGCAGCACAGCAAGAGGAAGTAGGGAAATGTATTAAAAATACAGATGTGCTACTCGTATTGGTAGTAGAATACTAAGAGCCGCATGCAAATGAAGAGTATAGAAAATAAGAGCAAAAAAAGAAGCAGGATGGAAAGAGAAAATAGGATAAATCAGTCAAATGCATGAGTGAAAAAAAATAGCCATTACATTTTGTACTGCAGGAGTGAAAGAGAATGCAAATAAGCAGCGAGACTCAAAGAGAGCCAAATCATTTCTACCAAGAATAATATCCGAATATGAGACTGGATGAGTAAAACACTGTAGAAGTAAACAAGGCGGACGAACGACAGAAAAAAAAACCGGCTGACGCAGATTGACAGCTTCTTTAATTTCATCCTAGTTTAGTTAGGCGCATCTGACAGGCCGGAAAGCAACCGATACGACTCAATATACCCATCATGTCGGCGCTGAGAAAGGAAGGCAGGTCGGGCTCATATTTACCACCAGCTTATTGCCTCCTTTGGGTCCTCTGCTGGAAAGTCTTGCCAGGGAGTCTCTTCAAAGTGCAGAGATGGTAGAATCTGAGATGCTCTGAGTTGCTGCACCCAGAAACCACCGTCTGAGCTCGCTGCGCTAATTTACTGCAATTTCCGCCTCATTCCTCGCTCCCAGGATGCCCTGCGTGAATTAGGGGCGCGACCTGTACTTTGTTGCATCGCTGTGTTGCAAACCGCTGTCGTACCTCCGCTTTCGACAGCTGACGGATGGGGGGAAGACATAAAAAGTGGCCCTGGAGAACATACAGTAACATATTCAGCTCCTTCGTTGAGTCTGGAGGCTGAAGGGATAGAAAATCTTAAATGCTCCGAGAACCGTGTTTCCATAGCAACAGTGTTGCCTTTCGTTAAAGGAGGTGGGATCTGACCTTACTTTAAGGCCGATAGAAGGATCAAGTAGTCGCCAGGTGCTGGCTCTGGCCATGAGAAGTACAAAGTGAAAGTGAAAGTGACACCGCGAGCACACAGCGCAGCCCTCGGTGAACCACAACGAAACCCACGCGCACCGTGCAGCAGGGGGGCGGCCCGGGAAGCAGTTTCGGGGACGGTACCTTGCTCAGGGCTACTGGTTTGTAAAGTCAATAATAACGGCTCAGGAAAGATTATAAACGCAGTAATTAAGATGCAGGCTTGAATAAATTGGCTTGCGTGGCTACTCTCGCCGCATCACTGTACAGAATGCCCATGATTGTTTCCACAGTAACGCCACCAGGGAGCGGATGGACATGAGAGAAAATGCAGCAGGGCAATCTAAAGCGAATCCTTTTCCACCAAAAATCCTGGAGCCTGCAAAAAGCTCATATCTGCTAACAATGGAAACTCTTCTCCAGCTGGATCAGGAATGTGCCGTGACCTGGAATGTTTCAATGGCTATGACCTTTTGACCTTTGCAAGATTGAGACCTTTAAAAGGTCTTACAGAGGTGCTGTAAATGCCACACGTGTGATGGGCCCAGGCACGCATGAAACCTACTTTAAGGGACTTTCTACAAAGAAACGGCTGTAATTTAATCTGAACTGCTTCAGAAATGGAGTCAGGTCGGGCCGCGCCTGTCGCTTCGGCTAATTACTCGTGGTAATAACGAAAAGACACCGGCAGAAGAGAAGGAAGGATTTGCCAGTCCCTGCACAGCTTGGGCTGACCTTCTCTACGTCGCCGAGAGGCTAGTGAAGCGTTTCCTTGAGCAGAACGTCTAAATCCTCTCTTCTCCAGCAGCTGATGGGGACGCTTGCAGCCTCAGCCGACTGCACTTTGCATAATTCTATTCGCCGATGTGGTTCCGTCGTTCCAAAAGGACCTTAATCTCTGCTACTCCAAGACAGCCTGGCCAATCAGTTGAGCGCGCTCAGTGCCATCACTTCATCAGGAAATGAAAGTGGTCAATGAGTGTTAATAATGTAAGTCCCAGATCACAGTGTTACCCCAAGGTCATTCAAGATTCCTCATTAGGCAAAGTGATGGCTCTTCTTCTCCAGAGATCCTCGCTTAACCTTATTTTGACGTGAGCAGGGGTCAGATGGACGTACGTGAGAAGGTGCAGAAGAAAACCTGAACTGAATTCACTGCAGCTGGTCATCCAGTCTCTGGTGAGAAGAGCAGCATGGAGGGTCAATGTTTTAAAAACAGGTATGAATAAAGTTTGGATGACCTTGCCTAAAGCCTCACCTCCTGACATTTCCATCCAACCACCACCCCACGTTCTCCCCGTTTCTCAGTCATCTCTCTCAGGTGACCTATGCTCACGGAGGCGTCCAATGGTCATCCAGCTCCAAGTTTGCTCCTCCCATGATCATTCAGTTTGTTCTCATGCAACAAATTGATTTTCGAGGAAACTTAAAAAAAAATCCAAACCATACTGGTACTCTTGGTTCATACAGGCTCAAACTTCCCATCTGTTTTTGGCAGATTTGAGAATTACACACAAAATGACTGACCCAGCGCAACTCAAAAGTCAAATGAAATGCTCATGGAAGCGTCCTCCACTACTAAGAAATGGTAATTCCACTGAGACAGATTACTGCTGTCTTCTCTACTGAATATGTATCAGCCACTGGAATCCATTTTTTGCAGCATTTGGCCAAATCCTTCATCGAATGCACAAACATGATGGGAGAGAAACAGTTAGCATTGTTTTACATCTCTTTTGTCCAGGATATCCATGCTTTAGGACACATTTGGGCCTGAAAGATGGTGCAAAGTGTGTCCACCTCACAGTAAAACCACCTCTGGAATTGACTTTTACTGTAAGATTAGTTGTTTCTGCTCTGAAACTGATCAGGAACTGGGACTGCCCTGAAAACGAGAGCCAAAAACTGTGTTTCTCAGGAAGCCTGGAGAACTGCTCCTCAGCAATGCATAAAATACGAGAACGTCTGGCTCTTTAGGAGTCAAATCTGAAGAAATGAGGAGAAGATTCCTGCACAGTACTATACGTTCCTGCATAGTTCCCAATCCAGCCAATCAAGGGTCTGAAAAACTTGGAAAGATATGGCAGATATGGAACCAGGTTCTTCGTGAAGGTCTCCAGGACCAGGGTTATTAAATACCCCAAGCTATTCCAAGGGTTTTGAGAGCATCATTACTCCAGGAAGGATCTTTACGCTGCTTCAGATCTCAAGCTTTAAGCCACTGCCAACTGTCATCGTGCGTCAGGACCACAAAGCATCCCTCTCCGATTGGGAACGGCATGTTTGGCGACTTTTTCTTGTAGATGGACGGTTCCTAGGGCCAAGATTAAACCTAAGACTAGACTAAATAGGATTTCTTAAGGTAAAACACCCACGATGCTGCTATTTAGTCCAAGATTTGGTTCGATCGATATCTGTGAAACTGATCCATGGCGTGGAAGCAGAAGTCTGGCACATAACAACCATGGAGAAACACAGCTTTGGAGAGACAGAGCCACACGAAAGCTGGCTGTCTGGGAGGTGCAGACACATGGACGCACACAGATGCACAATTAAAAACACTCGGGAGACTTCGGTGTTGATTGTTTCTGTGTGGTGGCATAGAGAATGGAAATCCTGCGCTCCAGATAAGACATCAATCTTCCTCAGCGGGACGCGCAAATAAATCTGATTAGGGCCAGAATCATTTCCCCTTCAGGATTGTTTTATCTCCCCTCTCCATGCCTCGGCAGCAGATAAGTGTGAAAAAAAACGCTCGCCACACACCCTCTCACGGGCACACACACCTCTGCAGGGCCCAACGATGTCATATTCGGCTAACAGGAACATGTCAATCAAAGCCAAGGCACCTGACAACTCTCGGCGAGCGACAGGGATTGAGGGAGATCCTAATTCACAGACATTTGAATACAGACGAGTTCAGTCTCTCAGGCTGGTCATCGCTCGGATCTGATTGGGTATTTCATTACAGATGCACACGATAAACACGCCTCTCTGCTGGACGCCCGGCACTTTTTATAAAAGCATCACGGAGGGGGCTTGCCTGCCCTGCCAGCCTCGCGTCGACGGCGGCAGACAAACAAAGTGACAAAGCCGACTTTTAAAAGCGAAGAGATAAAGGACTAATTTGTTACAATTTCACCCCAGGGATGCTTATCTCTGAATTCAAATAAGGTTCAATGAGGAAAAAGCGCAAAAAAAAGAAAAAGGCACCACACACGACAACAACAGCAGTGCTAAAGAGATAGAAAAAGCAACGGAAAGGGCTCCGGAAAACATGAGTAATGGTGCCGGTACCTGCCGGCCCGGTCACGCACCCTTTTGCCATTTGCTTTCACAGCAGAGGGAATAAATCAGCACAATAAAGCAATAATATATATAAAACCCCCAGAAATTCACAAGTTCGCTCTTATCTGACCGAAAGGAAAGCGACAGAAGTGAATATTCTCAGTAGGGCCTCGGCGATAAGAAGAAGTCCGACCGAAGCAACTCTGCTGGAAATAAATAAACACACAGATCATAAATCAGCAAAGACATAATCAAAACAAACCATAGCTATTGTGTTTCCTTTTCTTCCCCTCTTCGCGAACAACATCTGACGCTGGTTATCGAGTGCCGTGCCAGTATCGCTTTAGAAGAAACAACAGCAACGAAAAAAACCCACTCCAAACAAATCGTATTTTTCATATTTGCCTTTAAATTGTCTGCCAGTGATATGATGAAAGGAAAGCATTTTGCACTGCTTCCAAAGGCAGACAATGGGTTTTGAAATGAAGCAACCAATGGGTTCCTCCTCCCCTGCAACGGGATGATGTGTTATGACAATTCCGGCGAAGGTGTAAATGTTCTTCATTTTGGAAAGCGTTCAGCAATACAAAACTCCTCTCATCTCCTCTTTTCTCCTCACATGTCAGGGCCCATGTGGTAGTCTTTCAGGAGGACGGCTTTAGCGTAGCATAGTGTAGCATAGAGATGGTACGATGAAACCGGAGGTAGGGAGACGTTTAGCGTCTCCAATCGTGTGTCAGAATCACTGCTGGGTAACGCCTACCAATTCTGGACCACGCCCCAACATGCTGACCACCCCTCTGGCAGGCAATAGGAAGAGTTTCACAATGCTTTCTATCGTTAGACAGAGCAATTCTGGCTTTTTAAGGACCGTTTGCCGCCTCTAGGTCATGGGTAACGGGATAATGTTACAATAGTAGAACTTTTACAGCCCACATACATAGAAAAGGATGTACAGCAAGAAAGCGAAGGCCTTTCTGAACATAGAAACATGCAAATGTGTTTGAGGTGACACAAAGAACACTCGAAAAACAGCATAATAGGTCCCCTTAAAGTGAAAGTGAAGGTGACTACTTCTTGTCATTGTGAAACACAGCACAGCACACAGAAATTCACACCTGAAATTCAACCTTGCATTTCACCGTGCAGCAGGGGGCAGCTATTTAAAGCGCCCGGGGAGCAGTGACGGGGAAGGTACCTTGCTCGAGGGTACATCCTGCCCATCCTGGGGCCAACTCCGTAACCGCTAGGCCACCGCTGCCAAAGTTGCCATGATATAGCCTCATAAACACTACCCTACAGTAAGGAGTTGTTTGTTGCATAGTTATGGTTGTTTTCTTCTTCTTCTTCTTCTTCTTCTTCTTCTTCTTCAGCCTCAAATTTCAGGAATATTTTCTATTCATGATCCACACCCTGCAACCATCTGGATCACACGTCTTATATTTCATTCTGAGCTGCTATTAAAGCTAATGATAAAACTCAGAATCCACTGAATTACAATCACCCATGATATGCTCTCGTTTCCACGGCGCTGCCAAAAATAGGTCACGGTTCTTTTCAGTGCAGGTATCCTGAGGTGTATGAAATTACTGTTGACATGTCACACATTTCTGGCAGGGAAGCGGCGGCCATGAAGGCCTTTTTTAAGCTGTTAAAAGATCCATGTCCTACAAAATCGGAAAGCTTAAGTAGCGAATACAAACGGCTGCGCTACAAATAGCACCACGCTGGCTCGAACAGGCATCCAATATGGCGCAAATAAATAAATATCCACCTCCGAAATAAACAGATAAATGGGCTCACACGAGAAGATAAGCAGGTTTGCAAGGAGACGTGGAGAACGCTGGAGATGGCAAACCTCCTGATGTTTTGGAGCCTGAAATATCTGAAAAAATACACGACTGCTGAGTTGCGAGGTGGATTACTTCCCCTGCAGAAAGCCTGTATCGAACTCTGGATTAGATGCCTCAACTGGGAACCTAAGGAATGCAATGTAACAAGAATGAATACCCAAAAAAGTGAAAAAGGTTGTTTACATCTAAACAGCTGTTAAAAGGGACGTTTTGTCCAAAATAAACCATTTTAGAATCTCTGTTTTGCTCATAAACAGGCCAACTTGTGCAAGGTACCGTCCCCATCACTGCTCCCTGGATGCTGGTCACAGCTGCCCACTGCACGATGCGTGTGGGTTAATTGCAGAGGTTGTGGTTCACTGTGATTATCATGAACTGCACCGCCAGTTTATTATGGCACGATCTGAATCATTTATTCCAGTTTTTTCTTGATTTATGTAGCGCCTGATTGGACGTTCCCCTGAAGAATAAAGTCTGATATTGGGATCGTGTTAAGCATTGCTGTTTTTGGCCGATTCCCCTCCTCCCTCTTGCAGAGAGACAGGCGCAGAGACGACAGGAGAGAGACAGCATGAGATTCAAGGAGAATTGGGGCAGCGGTGATAACATATCATTTATCACCAGCTACAGCCCGGCCTCTTGTGAAGTATGAAAACACAACAGTAATGAAAAGCCTATCGATTGCCGCCTCTTCCGCTTAAACAAATCTCCCAGCGCTGTGAGCCTGTTAGGAGGCAAATTCTGTCACCTGGAGAGACAGGAACACGTACCTGCCTCAAAAAATCATCTGACAGGAAGCCAGGGACTAATGAACAGATCAGACTTTTACTGGAAGATTCACAAAACTCGCACATCCCGGCTCGATTTTCCCCTCAGTGATGTCAAAGCTGTGCTTTTTGTCCTTGAGACATAGACGACCAAGACCTAGACACCATGGACATAGACAACCAGGACGTAGACATCCTGGACTTAAACATCTGGTACGTAGACAGCTGGGATATAGACACTTTGGACAACCAGGATTTAGACATCCTGGACATAGACACCCTTGACAAAAACACCCTGGACATAAACACTTGGGAAAGATACCCTGGACATGGACAACCTGGACATAAATACTTGGGAAGGCACCCTGGACATGGAGGACATTGACACCCTGGACTTAAACATCTGGGACATAGACATCTGAGATAAAGACACTTTGGACAACCAGGATGTAGACATCCTGGATATGGACACCCTTGACAAAAACACCCTGGACATAAACACTTGGGAAAGACACCCTGGACATGGACAACCTGGATAAAAACACTTGGGAAAGACACCCTGGACATGAAGGAAATAGACAACCTGGACATAAACTCTTGGGAAAGATACTCTGGACATAGACACCCAGGATGTAACATATTGGAAATAGACACCCTGGACAAAAACACCATGAACAAAGACAGTAAAGACAGTAAAGACAGTAAAGACATAGACAGCCAAGAAATAAACACTCAGGACCCAGGACACCGGGGATATAGACTCTCTGGACAACCAGGAAGTAGACATCCAAGACATAGATGACCAGTACACAGACAACCAGGACATAGACTCTCT
>CM029384.1:23345032-23357532 GCA_017165825.1 Hepsetus odoe
GAGAGAGAGAGAGAGAGAGAGAGACAGAGAGAGAGAGAGACACAGAGAGAGAGAGAGAGAGACAGAGAGAGAGAGAGAGAGAGAGACAGAGAGAGAGAGAGAGAGAGACACAGAGACACAGAGAGAGAGAGAGAGACAGAGAGAGAGAGAGAGAGAGAGACAGAGAGAGAGACAGAGAGAGAGAGAGAGAGAGAGACAGAGAGAGAGAGAGAGAGAGACACAGAGAGAGAGACAGAGAGAGAGAGAGATCTATTTGTGTATATATATATATATATATTGACCTCGAGAGCAGTACAGACACACCAGACTCTCGTTCCTGAAAACCGTCTCCTGACAGACACTCGAAGAGACACGACTGGTGAGGCCGGTGTTCATTTCAGCTGGAGGAACTGAGCGGGTCGGAGACAGAGCGAGCGAGAGGGACCAATAGGAACGAGACCAGACACGTGGACTTCCAGCACCCATCTCACCCGGCGGCGGCCCCGCTGCATTTTTAAATTAAAGATAGCGAGATATCAGCGAGGGGGGGACCCGGAGTTAGGAGCGTGGGTGATGTTATCAGCCCCTCTGGAGGTCAGGGGGTCCCCACAATCCTGTTCCTGTTATTGCGCATCAACAGCACACGTTTCAGTGGAGAGACTTACCGCGGCGAGGTAAACACTCATTACTTTCTAGATCCTCTGCTTCCCTTTTTTATCAGCCCGTCTGAACGAGGGCGCGCTTTTATAAACACAGATATGGACTATCAGCCACTCTTAAACCGCCAAAGAGCCTGAAACTGAGAAAAACAAGGGAAAATGCTCTGAGGACTGAAAGTGAAAGTGACGTCACTGCGAAGCACAGCGAAACAAAATCAAACACAACCTCTGCTTTTCACCCAGACACCGTGCAGCAGGGGGAAGCGCCCGGGGAGCAGTGACGGGGACGATACTCTGCTCAAGGGAACCTCGGCACAACCTACTGATCTGGGATTCGAACCCACGACCTTCCGATCCCGGGGCCTCATCCACTGCTGCTTTACAAAAGCGAGGAGTTTCCACTGTGGGTCATTGTAAAAGACCCACTGGGCTCCCAGGAAAGGAAGACCTCCTCACGTCTTCTGGTCAGTCACATGAGCCGCCGTCCACTTCCTCATCCTTCGTTCCAAAATCGAACCAACAATGTCCGTTTGTAGCGGAGCTCTCTTTCCTGGCAGACACCGTGATCTGTTCTTTTTAGAGTGGCGCTCGGAAAAAAAACCATCTCCGACGTCTGTTTCTCGGGCGGGATGAAAAATGCGATGCGGAGCCGCTGACCAGTGTCATCCTCGCACAGTATGTTCACGAAAATAATGAACGGCAGCCTTTAAAAAAAGGGAAAATCGGTTCACGAATCAGGAGGACATAATGCAGGCAGATGGACCGAGGCAGAGCATGTACGAGGCCTTTCAAAAACATGTTGAAATAAGCAACGGCCAGACAGGCGGCAAAGGCGGGATTAGATGGGCTCCTCAGGGAACCAGGCAAGAGATCCTGCTTGGAAATAACATGATAAATAGGGAATAACACCAGGCCTCGGCTACGGGGAGGCGATATTAAGGTTCCCTGAGGAATGGACTTCACTATCAGGCAATAAGGCTCCTGTAAATGCCTGCCCTACCAAGCTCTACCTTCAGCTAAATGTTACCGAGTTGGACAGACTACCCAGCAGATGATCACCGACAGGTATCGTATCACTTTGTGAGATGCTTGCTTTAGTGTGAGACCTACATCACCTCCACAGCTTGAAGAAGGACGAAACAAATCTCAGGAACAGTACATGCTAGACACATGCTTTCTTCCTTCTCCAAGAGGGTGATGTTGAGTTATTCCAATGTGGGCTCTGGAGCAACTCTTTGTAATCCAGCCTTGTTGGAGACTAAACCCAACAGTGCATGCCTTTGAGATGATTGATCCAATGTGTTGATTGACGCTGCTAGCATGGCTGCTAGCCATCCCATGATATGTCGGGTATCCGACAATGGAATACTATGAGATATGTTCTCCGAAACCTGCACCTTTAGAGCCTGAACTAATAGCCTGGATGGGGCAGATAAACTACTAGACATAATCCAGTGGTCAAGATGGAAACCAGGGCTTGGTGTGAATGGTTTTTGTGGAGAATCTTACCCATTACAGAGGTGGTGAAAGGAACCGGGGGTCATGTCTTCTGAGCTTTAAAGTTCATTGCACTGAACAATTGCTTACTCCCAGATGCAATGCTTAGATGAATTCGTCTACCCTGGGTGAACTTGGCTCCAGCGAATCTGCCGAGTCCCCTGAAGTTGCTCTCAAAAAGATTGCCCACCAAGGGACTACCTACCAGGACGACACTACTCCTCAAAGTGCCAGAAACACACACACAGCTTCTACACTTATTAGACACTAGACTTTATTAGACAGACTGTGGTTCTGACAGTCTCCTTCACTGTCATTGGGAAACAGCAGAACACCTTCAGTCACAGAAACGGTACATCACGTTCTTCGCCTCTCGGAAAAGCAGCAAACGTCCACGATATCAGGAATGGGCGCCTTTCTAACAGCCAGAGAAGATGCTGAAGTATTCACCTCGGGGATTCAGACTCGTCTCAAATCACCCTTTTATGTCGCACAGTGTTGTGTTCCTGTGAGGCGCTCGGCTTTCAATTACGTCGATGCTTGTCAGGCCGAGCAGAGAAAGAAAGAGCGGCGGCAAACAGGGGTGATCAGCACACCGCACGCTCGCGCTTTTACAAGCGTGGCATAAAATGGACCATCGTAAATGCTCGTTGAAGAGTCCCAGCACACGGATACGGAGGGATGTTAACCAGACGATCTCCAGACACGGGGATCGCTTTTCAAATCGAAAAGAGATTCATTCGGTGCGATACGGTTCATTGTAGTGACTCGGGTTGTGAATGGGAACATACTAGCTTTGTAATCTCTCCTGACCCGCCTACATGAGTCTTCTGGTCGGGGATGCTAAAAGAGTGAACTTCAAATGAAATGTCCTTTGGGGACTACTCACGTCCTGCATGTCCCCCCACTAATGAAACTGTAGCTCTTGATGTAACCGTGCCGATTGAAGATTACAACCAATGCACCGGTGCCTGCAGCCCTAATGTGCTCTACATACTTAGCATTTAGCACAAAATATGGGCTCCTGCACCAAACAACAAGAAACTTACTGAGTATGGATTCATCAGTGTCCCTTTCTGAATACAGACTCTCACATTATGGTAAAAGATGCATGTTATGGCGTCTACAGTGCTAAAAGCAGTAGGCAGTCGTTAGCAAAATGACAACATCCTCCTTGCTAAGTGGCTTGACTAGAAGACAATGTAAATTTAGATCCTTGATGTTTTTCAGATTGCAGCAGCATTCCCTTCTCTCCACCCTATGAAAAAGCGTCACCTACAGGCTCAATCCTAGACCTCTTGAAAGCTGGACAAGCCAGTGGGACTAGCAGGTCACAGGTTGGTTGACCAAACTGATTCTAGATACTGAAACCGAGGGTGTGCAGATGGTGCGCTTGGTTCTGAAAACCACAAAGAGCAGTAAAATGAGATGAGATGGTGTAGCAGTGTTCGTGAACAACTGACGCTATTACCCAGGTCATAATGAATAACAGGGAAACCCACTGGATACTGACCTACTAGCGATTGGACCATGGCCAAGATGGCTGCCTTGGGAGTTTCTGCTTGATATTTTGTTGGTAGGCACTTAGTTACACCCTAGGTACCTCCTCCTGATAATGTGTAAACGTTTGACTTGAGATGATAAGACTGTGCAGAGGTCTTGAGCCTGCCTTAGTTCAGTGTGAGATCATCGGAAGTGAAAGTGACTATTGGTCATTGTGAACAAAGGACACGGTGATATGCAATGAAATGCATGCTCTTTATTAAACCCACACACACCACCCAGGAGGGGGCAGCCATATCCAGCACCCGAGGAGCAGTGACGGGGACGGTACATTGCTCAAGGGAACCTCTGGGCACCATACTGATTTGGGGGTTCGACCCCACCACCTTCCGATTCTGGGGCCCAGTCCCTAAACACTAGAGCATTGCTGCCCCAAAAGAGAAAGGAACAAAAAGCAGTGGAAATTTAAAGTAGAGCTTTGGAATGTCCTTCAAGAAGCCTGGAGAACTTTTCCTGAAGACTTAAAGAAACTGTGAAGAAATGACAAGAAAGCTGGTCAAAGAGAGTTCAGGCTGTGCTGAAGAATAACGGTGGTCATACCAAATATGGACCTTAAAGCTGGTTAGCCTTGTAGTCTTTATGCTATACATCACTGAACATATTGTCTCCATTTCCTACACAACTACACCACACTACTACACGACTGGGTATCCGGTGCAGGACTCAGAAGGAAGAGTGCTGGGTCATTAGTTACCTGATGGACCTTCTGAAGACAACATATGTTGGAGTTTCACGATACATCTCTACAACAGGCCTCGGAGTGGAAAATCGTTTACAAAATTCTCACCAGGGTCTCTGGCATCTCCCAGGATGAAGACTCTTGCATTGGCCCATTTCTGTTTCCTTCCACGCATGACTTTAAGGAACTTCACTCAGTTTATGGTCTGATTGATTTGTGGTCCAATTGATTAGTGCACTGTAAAAAATAGCTCCAATTGACCTCAAATCCTGCTTCATGGTGACACAGACACAACTGAGCGGCTACAAACCTTTGAGCATCATCTAATAAAACACTTTTCTTCTCCTTTAGCTGCTCCCATCTCCATTTTGTCTTATGCATCATCCTCTTTCACACCGACCATCTAAATATCTTCTCTCACCACATCCATAAACCACCTCTTAGGTCTTCCTCCTTTCTTCGTTCCTGGCAGCTCCATCTTCAACATCCTCCTCCCAGTATAATCCTCATCTCTCCTCTGGACATGTCAGACCATCACACCATCGCACCTCCCTGACTGTCTCCAAACCTGAGCTGTCCCTCATCCTAATCCGTCCCTCCCAAATCTCCGCATATTTAAATAAAAGTTCAAAAATAAACAGTCACTCTCATCTATTCAGTCAATAAAACACATAAAAGTCCACTCTATTAAAAACCTCTGCCCCGATTTAACCCCAGCAGACACTTTTTGGAGGTTGTCAAGAAAAGCCACAAGTCAGAGGCAGGTCATTGGTGCTTACAAAAGAAAAGAAAATTGGCTCTGGATGCTTATGTCGAGACATCCACCTCACAGGCGCCTGACAGACAGACGCCTGACAGACAGCAGGTTAAATATCTGGATCTGTCTGCAAGTCCAAACCCTGTAGTGTGAAAAAGGCCGTGACCTCACCACCAATGAGAGCGACGTTCTTTCTTGCATTTGCATCTTTCCCTTTCCTTCCTTCTTTGTTTCCCTCCTGAGATCCTTCACTTTTTGACCTCCATTTCTGGAAGAAAATAAAGCCCTGTCTCAATCAAGCAATCAGCTTGTTCTCTGTCTCACTTCTCATGTGTCTTAGGTTCGGAGAGAAGACAGACCTCCTGCTCCTGCTGAAAGATCTTAACTTCAAGAATCCCAAGGTAAGGCCCACTCTCCTAGTAAGGATGCTAGTTAATCACTATAAACATGCACTGATTTTTTGAACAAAGACGGCACACATTCACAGATGGAATTGGAGATACGTGTGTAAGACTCTGGAAAAAGTACTGATTCAATGACGCTACTCAATACAAGTGAAAAATGATGAAGTTCTGAGTATTCAGAGCAGGCCTTTGAAAGATATTTCTGCACAAAGTTTGAGTGCAAACCAGGAAACAGCTCTTGGATCATCTCTTTATATGAGAAGTTTCCATTTTTGACCAGTCGTGCTGCAGATGATTGGTTATCCACACTGATTTCTGATGCAAGAAGCTTCCAAGCTGATTTCTATGGGGTCTGTGTATGTGATGGCATTGGTTTCCACCAGGAACTGTCTTGGTAAATTATTTTTCTGTCCCCACTCCAGGGTAGGTGACCAATCAGGTGTTGGCCGTGTAGTGAGGCTGTGCTGATTGGTTCATGCCACTAGTATGCGGTTTAACCTACGTCCACTAAACCACAGCCCTTATTTTGCATGAAGGTGCTGATCCACAGCGAACAAACTGTCTAGAACCGAAAAAAGGCTCCCAAACTGTCTAGAACCGAAAAAAGGCTCCCAAACTATCCAGTGCAGCAATGTAATCCTTGCATTGTGCCCAGCGTTGTTTGGACCCACAACCCAGTTGGGATTTTCAATCAGTACAGACCAATTTATGGAAGAACATTTAACAGAACTATTAGCAAAAACATTCGAACACTTTCTTCATTCGCCTCGGAGAAAAACACAGCATGCCTTAAAAAAGTGCTTCACGAGATGCTCAGACTGATTAAATTCCCCCGTTCGGGTGGGCCAGACTCCGCACGCCTGAGAAATGAAGTTTTAAGGATGCTTTGCAACAGGAATCAGTGGATTAGTCTCAAAGCCTTGGCTCCCTGGGTTCCTTCTTCTCTCTCTCTTGCTTTCTCTGAGCCGTCTCCATGTCTGAGGCCGCACCTTTTGTCTACGGGCGCGAACAAAAGGATGCAGGCCGAACGCTCCCACTCTGCCATTAGTGGCCGCTAGACGGTGATGAGGAGTGACAGCCAGCGACTCCTTCGGTCAAGAGATCAGCCCGGAGCCACGGATGTGTCACCAGCCGTCTCTCACCACACTCACCTTTGTTCCAACTCCCTGAAAGCAGGACGGCTAATTGTGAGAGTCGGACGCAGGCCCGAGGACGAGGGTGGGAGTGTCTGGGCGTCAGTAATGTTCCTCACACAGTGCACGCAGATACACACTTGCTTCATTTGTCAAACACACTGAAATTAGGAAAAATGTGCTCCCCCTCTTCTCTCCATGGGAAGTGACATTTGTGTGTGTGTATGTGTGTGCTGTGTGTGTCTTCACAGCTATTGTCAAGGAAATTAAGGCTAAGTGAAAAGCATGCAGACATTCCAGCATGGAGGCTGGCTAATATGATAAGACGGTGACTACAAGGCCTGGAAAGGGCCGATAGCGAGAATTCAGCATATATCAAACACCTTGGGGTTCATCAAATAACACCTCCAGACACAACTGCAGACAGGAATAGCAAATAATGCAGCAGCTGAAATAAAACACGTCGTGTCAGCGCCGGAAAATGAAACCACATGCCGCTGCTTTTAATCAGGTGCCCAGTGAGTGCTGGGATGTGTTCCAGCCCCCCGGTGACTCTGGATGGGGTATGTGACTCAGATGATGGATTGGTGGGTGGGTTGGTGGATGGATGGATGGACGGATGGACGAACGGATGGGTTGAGGGATCGACGGATGGATGGATGGACGGATGCGTGGGTACATTAATGAATAGATTGGTAGATGCATGGATTTGTGGTTGGGTGGGTCACTGGATGGATGGATGGATAGAGGGGTGGATGGATGGATGGATGGATGGATGGATGGATTAGTGAATGCTTGAGTTGTTAGAGGGAAGGATGTGTGGGTAGGTCGGTGGATGGGTTGTAGATTGATAAGTTGGTAGATGGGTGTATGCTTTTGGATTGGTGGATGAATGGAAGGATGGATTCTGTACGGGAGTTTTAAAGTGAAAGTGAAGGTGACTGTTCTTGACTTTTGTGAGCACGCACGGCACAGCACACGGTGAACCACGATGAAATCGGACCTCTGCATTTAACCCATGCACAAACACACAACGTGCAGCAGGGGACAGCTATGAAAGCGCCCAGGGAGCAGTGACAGGGACGGTACCTTGCTCAAGGGTACCTCAAGGCAAACTACTGGAAAGGGGCTCTTCCGATTCTGTGGCCGACTCTTCAACCACTAGGCCACGGCTGCCCCTTAAACTATACTGAAGTAAAAAGCAGAGATCTGGGTTACAATTTAGGAAGTTAAATTGAAAAATTGTACATTTTTAAAAGTACTTCTTTGTACTTTTTGTAAAAAGTACAAAATAAAGCACTAATACCTGAAAATGTAATTACAGTAATTAAGTACTTATACTTTACTCATCTACGGCAACTATAGACTTCTTATATTACCTAGCTTAGCCACGTAGCTTCAGTTCTAGACCCATGAAGCAAAATTTTCCCTCCAGACTTGACCATCTTCTGGCACTAAACAGTAAATTGAGCACCAATCTAATGAGCACAAGCTTGGAAACTCGGACTCCAACCCTACAGTCACAACTTACCGAATGGTACCTTGCAAAAAAAGGAACGTCACGGTCAACGTCTCAAGGCTAAATAAATGCTTCCCACTGAGATGGAGCTAAAATCAAACCTCACATTTATGCACAAGGATGGAAAAATGTCTGAGAAAATCAGAAGGGATGCAGGAGAAGATACAAAGGAATACATCGGCCCAGTCTTCTCTCTCCCTGCAGCTGTTTGGGAGCCTGCCGCCTCTAATGCAGGAGGATGACTAATGTATGCCATTGATTAAAGTAATACAAACTGAAAGGTAAGGCATGGCTGCTAAAGAAAAGCAGAAGCAGAGCCCTGTTGGAGGAGTATTTCTGAAAGGAAGGATGTTCTGTTTGCTCTGGACCTCTGTGAATGTCTGTACTTCCTTGTTTATATCCTTCAAACCCACAACGATCGGAAGAGGACCTTTATTTCCTGGCAGAACTGTAGGTCGATTAAAGAGGAACGTATGCTCTCGCTGGTTGGTGGTGCCGCGTTTGTCCATCTCCAGAAGTCGAAAAATGGCACACCCTCTAAAAACAGGTACTGGTGTGTTGACCCTTCATGGGTGCACCTTGAGTAGCTTAAGGAACATAATTCCAATCTGGACAATCTGGAGATAGCTTTCTTTTTTACGATTCTTCTTTTAATCTAAGTTATTAAACATGGAGAAGCATTCAAAATAGAAAACTGGACCTCAAGGACCAGGTTGTACCTTTGAAGGAACATTTGCATGGTTCTAACCTCAATGCACCAAAAACGTACCTGCACAGAACCCAGATGACTGGATAAGATGGCTATCAGCAATCAAATTTGGGGTTTAAAGGCTCCAAAATCTGAACATGGCACCTAGAGGCTTCATGGCCTTGCGATCAGAAGAAAAGACGGGGTGATTGTCTCAATACGAGCTGAATCAAAGGAAAAGAGAATGAGGGGACGAGCCCTTATCCACTTTTGAAATTTGTTGACACTGAAAACCTAAAAGGCTAAAACTTAATGATTGCAAATACAACTCGTAAGTAAATTAGCATGATTAGCACAGTTAGCATGAAGCTATTTAAATAGTCCCTCATGGTGACATTGGCGGCATTTATGAAATCAAACTGAGCCACTTCTTTGAGTAAGTTACAAGATCACAAAAAAACCTGCCAAAGGAAACAGAAAGAGAAACTGGGACTACTAACAACCACGCAAGACTAGCAAAATGCTAAACATGATAAAATGCTAAAAATGATAAACACCACAAACACAAGCTCCACTAAACCTGTCCAATGTTGAGTCCGATGACTCAACACTAACAGTGTAGCATAGTAATGATGTGATGTTTAGTTTAGTCGCCATCAATTAGTGAATCACAGTTTGAAGCATTCGTAATTAATTGAATTAAATTGATTGAAAAATCCTGTGGGTGGATTCCTGGCTCCACGGACATGGGCTGCATGATGTGTGGCCTCAGTTTGGAGGTAGCTGAACTTCATAATTCATTCACAAGGACGCAATAAAGCAAGATATTAGGAATGTATGAGGGGGTCGCTCGGGGTTATAGCGTTAAATATTGATGGGTATAAATTGGGCCCCAAAACAGTTCAAATGCAGTTCTCAGACTGATTGGCATTTTCTCTCCGTTCGGCAATTTTCACGGAGCTGTCGCGTGTGACGCCGCTGCTGCTGGAAGGCCGCTTGTAACCAAAGCCAATGCCCAGAAAAAGTTTTTAACCGTCATAATGAGCGCAATCTTTCAGGCAGAGGAAGGAAGTAATGTGCGCCGATGACTCATATTTCCAAGGACTTTTTTCCCATTTGGATTTTTTTCCTTTTGAAAAACTCATTTTCAGCCTACATTGCTTTGTCCCAATTGCGCAAGACGAAATTAGCTTTGTTCTCTGGTTCGGCTTCCCAACAGCATTAGCAAATGGCTTTCCTTTATGTGGATGCCGTAAAAAATGCTGTAAATTTTACAGTAGCTTTACTGTAATTCTAGAGGAGCACACAACATTTGGCGTAGATCTACACAGCCCTCGTTTCTTCATAATTTGCTTTCTTGCATTTTTGTCAAGGAGCACTTAACATCTGTAGGTATTGCAAGGAATTCTGGGATTTTGGGGGCTTTTTTGGGGGTATTTACTGTAAATGAAACTCTAAATGGTTAAAGATGGACTCCTAGAAATAAAATGAAAGGACACAACAATGCTGGACTGGTTTAAAAAAAATACAAAATGTTACTGGAAATGAGGTGTTATAAATAACTGTATGTGTGGATAAAAAAAAAAAGTCATTCATTAAGAAACGAAAGTAAATTCAATTAATAAAAATGTCATAACAGGTTGTCAGGCGACTTGATGCAGCTTATAAAGTTACCATGCATTGGTTGCTAGGCTACTACTTGTCATTTTGAACAGTGAGCCACAACAAAGCACATCCTCTGTATTTAACCCCACACACCGTCCAGCAGGGGGCAGCCGTGTCCAGCGTTCCGGGAGCAGCGATGGGGACGGTACCTTGCTCAAGGTGAATACAGATCATCATATCGTCCGCCTCTGCGCCTGCTGTATCAGTGACGTCAGCTGGATGCTATATATACTCTCCCCGTCTTGATCCGATGTTTACTGCTTCAAGCGAAAGCCGAAGAGCAATCGACACCACGAGGAACAATAAAAGCGATCTAATCTAATCATCCGCCTGAGATGTGCGCAACCTGCCATTTGGCGCGCCGACAGCAAACAGACTGCGGGCTTTTCGCCTTAGGCAAGAGGGTGGGATTCTAGGAGCGGCTTTAAATTTAATAGGGTTAAATTTAACGTGGCAAATCGGCCCCGCTGCTGCTTTTCTGGGTAATTATGCGGCCCGAGTGGGGAGCTCAGCGTGGGACACCTCGTTGAAACACCCCCGCGCTCTCCCTCGGCAGCGCGATGGCACCTTGAGTAAGCGCCGGTGAGTCAGGACCTCGATATAAAGTGTCATCCAAATGAGTGTGCAGACGCTTGGCAAGAAAGCAGATGATCTGCCGGGCACTCAATACACACAGCTCTCGGAGGACTGCAGGCCAGAAATAGGCCTTTCACACACACACAGTGAATTCAGATTGGACGGCTGTTTAAGCCTTTGAGAGCACCAAGCGGGAAAGCTCAGACCGGGACGTTTCCAAGGTGAGGACAGGATCCGTACTCTACTATCTTTTGGGGCTGACCTACGAGGAAGGGATTGCAAGTTAACCAGCTTGCTGACTGTTTAACTTGAGGCGCTTGTGCAGCGGAGCGACTTTGGGCTCGGGTCGACGTGCCGGTGAGGGCGGATGGGGAAGTTTTGTGATCGGAATGCATTAAGGGGTCAAAAGAAATGGGTTCGTATCTTTGCAGAGGAGTCGCAACGTTTACCGCCGAGCCTGGTTTCTAAAGCTGCTTTTCAGAAGTTCCACCCCCGGCCCGAACTGCACCTCGAAAACGGAACGAACAAGCAGCCGGATGGTGAGCGCGATCACCTGTGTGTCAGTTGGGGAGCTTTTCTACCCCCGTACTTCTTTAAACTCAATGATCCAGCGTTCCTTCACCCGGCAGCTTCAAACAGGGACGGGAAAACGCTCTTAACGTTCTTAAAGAACCACCTGTAGGTTCAGAGAGAACCTTCCAATCGCTGGGCTCTTCAGAGAGAAGAGATCAGCAAATTTTCCTAAGATTTCCTAACTTCATTTGCTAGTACATCGTTCCGACACCCAACGGTATCAAACTGGGAAAATTCTCCTATTGATAAAGGGCTCTTCAGAACCAGCTCTGGGTCCAAAAAGAACCTTTCATTAACTTCTTAATGAGAACCAGAACAGGAACACCTTCGTTGCACTTTTATGTCCCAAATGAATTTTTCAAATAGTATTTTTTTTCTTTTTTCTCTTCAAAGAACCGGTTTTGTAAAAGATCTGCAAAGGCGAAGAACCATTTAAGGAGAATAAAACTGGGTTCTATGCTTTCTTTGCTAATCCACCATTCTGACATTGAACTATCAGACATGGACAGGGATACTCGCTCTTAAAGATAGAGGAACTGTTTTTAGGTCCAAAAAGAATCATTCAACAGTTTGGTTCTTCAAGAAAACACATTTTGCAAAAGTAAAAGTAAACATGAAGAACCTTCCGTGGGAGAAGAACCAGGTTTCTATGGTTTGGTTGCTCGTCCACCATTCCCACGCCACAATCAGAATCAGTCAGGGACAGTGAAGCACTCTCAAAGATAAAAGGCTCTTTTGAACCCAATAGAACCTTTCAATGAGAAGGTCCATTAAAGAACCTGTTTTGTAAGGGATCTGCAAATCCGCA
>CM029384.1:23362532-23367532 GCA_017165825.1 Hepsetus odoe
CACGCAGCATCAACCGACATGCTCACAAAACACGACTTCCTATTGGTCAATTCAACCACTCAGCGTTCAGCATCAGCAGTAAATGAATCAGCTGATCATCTGGAATCATCTGCACCTGCTTCTTCACTGCTTCATGTCTTAAGTTAGATGTTTTGTTCTGCTTGAAGGTTCAGACGTAGATCACTGTGTGGATTAACCAACACAGAACTATCAAACTGCTCAGGTACAGAGACTGGACTGAAAATGAGAGACAACAACACTGTCCTTCAGGAAGATCTGGAGAACTGCTCCTCAACAAGACATGAAGCAAAATGTGAAGAAAGGAGGGATGGCTCAAGATCAGGTAGGGGATCCCATCCCTTGTTTTGGTGCATCCTCCCATTTGATCCAGCAGACAAACTACATCTTGTCATTTGGGACAATCACGTCCTCCTGGCGTGTCCTAAACGGGCAGATTGTGAAGGAGGCTGAAGAGACAAGAAGCAGTTGCTTTCCCTAACCCCCCCCCGTCTGCCATTCTGGATGGTTGCTATATAATGGTGTTTGCTTTCGTGATTATGAGCAAGCGGTGTCTGAATTAAGATTGGCTCAGCAGATTACTTCAACAAAGGAGGGTGAGGACAATCCAATGATTCAAACACACAAGCGCATGAAGGTCAGCCAGCCGTATTTAACTCAGGGGGTTTATAAGAAAGGAACCCGCACGGGTGTGCGTGAGGAGATGATCAGAAATGACACTCGTTATCCTTGAAAAGAACGAAAAAAGTTGCTTGAAAGAATCCACAAAAAGTCTTTGATATCACGCGGTTCAAAAAGCTAAAAGCGAGCCGCTCTAGAGCACCATGCAAAATATCTCTGCCCCTGATTTCCTCGTGTTTTTCCATTTTCCTCACATTTTTTCCAGCAGAAAACATGACCCATCGTTTCATTCACTGAGGAACCAACGTGTGCAAAAGTAACTGCCCCCTTCACCAATAATTCCCTGTGCAAATCAACAGCTTGAATCAAATGCATTAACAACCACTGCAGAAAATTGCTTTAATTCAACCACCATGGAGGGCTTTCAGTGGCTCAGTGTTGTTGACACAACATGATCTGCAGAAGGTCAGGCATTGGCCCACCACAACATTAGATGTGCTGAAGGATATAAACAGAAAGCGCCTCATGAAGTTAGGAACCGCAGATAGAACCACTGAACCTATGGTTTTAATAGGTTTTCCAAGCAAGAGGACATCCAGGACCAAGGTTGGGAACCACTGACATAGATGGACCATCCACTCAGGAGCCCCAGAACCTGTAGCTTTAATAGATATTGCAAGCCACTCAGCGCTGGCGGAGTGCTTAGACATCCAGAGAGTGTCTAGTGTTTTTCATTACTGTGGCATGCCTCATTTAACTCGATGATTAGCTGATGAGCTGATCAGGTGTGGTGGATCTGGGGAAACACTAACCTGTGCTGAGCTGTGGTCCTCCTCGACTGCTTCGGCTAACCCGGAGCTGGAGGCTCGAGGGACGTCCCCTGTGGCAGCCTTCAGTAAGTCCTACTGTGGTGCATACAAATGTCATCGCTTAGGAAGCTGCCTGGGAAAACTAAGAGTCTTCTGAACAGGCCCAGAGGAGAAGAGTAATAAGCCAGGATTGAGCACCTCCAGCTTTAAGCGCACCTCTCCACTCTTGACTGATGGCCAATTAAACAGTTAGAGGCTTATCGATCACGGGAGAATGAGGAGGATCCCCAAACATCCTTAAATATGCCATGCGAGGCCCCTGCAGATGGGCCAGGAGCCAGACGTGGCGGCGCCGCAAATTTGTCATTTTTACACCGGCAAGGTTCACTTTTCACTCCTGCGGAGCAAAAGCGAAAGAGAAGAGAGAAAACAAACAAAGCTTGCGCTGTTGCATTGTGGTACAGGGAAAACGAGATCCAGAGCCATTTATTAAGCACTTCGGCAGATGGTTCTCTCTTAAGGCAGCACAGATCTTGCGCAGATCTTAGGCAAGCATGCTGTAAGCACACCCAAAGGCACCATGGGAAATGTAGTCTTATCTCTGCAAGCAGCTCAGCTGAGACCTTCAAGTGCAGAATGCCATGCTGTTTCTCAAGGTCAGTGCGCCACCACAGCGAATAAAGGCGCCCCAGGAGAGGGAGTGTGTGCTGAGTGTGTCTCGCTACAGCCCTGATCAGCAAGGCATCAGCCTGCCAGCTCTCCTCCAAAGGGCGGCAACACTGGGGGATTTGTAGACTACTCATCTGGTAGGCTAGGCAGCCAGTATATCCACTAGTGGATGTCAGCTAGTCCTACATGTATCATATGTAGCATCGAGAGAATTCTAATTAAACTGTCCAGAACAAGGCATTTGACTCACAGAACCACTTTGCTAATAGAACGTGTTCCTCTGAACCCACGTCCAGCAAGCAATGGTTAACCTTCATCCAGCTCGATCCCTTACTTCTCTATTCCAATCAAATCCTCACCATTATGTTCCAGCATCTAGTTTAAAGCCTCCTAAAAGTAAGGAGGCAGTTGATGTAACAAAGGACAACTCAACCATCGCCAACTCTTGCTTTCTAAAGACCACCAATCGACTGCCAACCTACGAGCACTGGGACAGGCCCCAAAATCCTGGTTAATTTACTGGCCTGGATAATTTAGACTGAAACTGCAAGCAGCCCACTATTAACTTTTTCTTTTTAACTATGGTTAATGACTTCTAAACCAGCTTTTTTGTCCCTATTCTTGTCCTGTGGTGCAACATAGTCCTGAGCTGGTATAAACATATGACTGGAGTCCCAGAAGGGCCTCCAGTTTGGACTCTCGCATGGGCCTGGGGCCGTTTGGGCGAGCCGCCCCAGAATTTGGCGCTCCCAAACTCCCCGGTGGCGAAATGCTTTCAAAGGACTTTGAGATGTGCGTAATTGAGGCGAATGGGCACATTGTGACAGAGATTTAGTGCACTGTACATCCTCAGACTGTAAAATCTCCCACTCTAGAGGTTCATCCCGCTCTTTCTCCCTCTCTCTCTCTCTCTCTCTCTCTCTCACTCCCTTCCCCCTCTCCCATTTGCATCTGCATGCTGTGGAGAAAGTGGGGGACGCATTAAGCATTGCGCCAGATAAGGGCGCCCACATTTGTCATCAAACGGAGCATGTTCTTGGATCACTGTAACCTGGGCCCGTTGCTGAGTTGCACAGTTTACCTTTTTCTCATTTCTCCAGAAGATGAGATCCCCCAACTCATGACTCAACCAGAATATGTGAGAAAACGGAATTATTATCTCTGGGAGACTGGAAGTACGTCCAGAAATTTAGGGTGTCGTAAAGGCATGGAGTCACAGCACCAGTAGAGTTACCTTCTTGTAAATTCCATAGTGGACAGCATAGTGGATAACAAAAAACAAAAAATAAAAAATAAAGACATTTGAAGACATTTTTGAAAATAGACTACATCTGAACTGCATCACATGCAGATCCAAAACCAGTTACTGGCCAGAAGTAAGCAAATCTTGAGATACACCTCGTTTTGTAATCTGCATTTAACACACACACCATGGGCGCCTTATCCAGTGTCCAGGGAGCAGTGATGGGGACAGCACCTCGCTCAAGGGTACCTCAAGGCAACCTACTGGTCTGGGATTCAAGCGCACAGCATTTTTACTGGGACGAAGTCTGTAACCATCATGCCACCGCATTTTACCACCGCGGGAAAAATCTGATGATGGTAGATCAGTGCGGTGGTCTAGTGCTTGGGCCCCAGGATCAGAAAAAAGCCGCAGGTTGCCCTGAAGTACCCTTGAGCAAGGTACCATCCCCATCACTGCTCCCCGGGTACTGGATATGGCTTAAAAATCATCAGCATCGTTGTTCTGACTGATTTGCCAACAGAAATCTGATGAGACTCTTTCTGTACTAAGCAGCACATTAAGGGCTACTGCTCTAAAACATCCACATTTGATTCATTTTGCTGCATTTGGAGCCCTGTGATATTTCTCTGTTATGCTAATCCAAGTAGTGTCCCAGTTTCTGCGTTTCGCCCCACTTTATTTCTGCGGCCCCCTATAGGTGCTCTAAAGATGTTCAGATTGTTAACAAACTATCTGGAGATCCTCCAGAGTAGCTGGGATGAGGATGCGGAACAATGCTGCTGTTTAAACTAGAATTAGGTTGTGGATTGAAGAAATAGGAAGGATTAGGGAACGTCAAGGCAAATGAATGAGCCTGGGACAAAACCTCGTATCTCCGAGATGGAAATTCAGCATTTTTCAGACCGATTTTTCGGACGGTTTATAATAAAATGTTGTTTTGGAAGGTCAGTCGGTGTTGTAATGTCATAAAGATCAGGACACAAGAGGGTTCGTCCCAAGTGTCTTTAATCTGTAGGTGAATGTCATAAGGTCGAAACAATTTCTAAACACCAGCTGGTCTTCAAATGGCATTCAATTTTAATACTAAAATGTCCAGATGAATGCAGTGCTGTGGACCTTTCATGAGACAGGTCAGGTGGACTGGAGATGCTCTGCTGCTTCCTACACCTTTTCATAGCAGAACATTTCAAAGTAGAGCAGAAAAATAGAAAGTCTGGTGAAAGTGAAAGTGACTATTTTTGGTCTTTATGAGACACAACGGCATTCAACCTTTGCTTTTTACCCATACTCACACCTGCAGCGAGGGGCAGCTATTGAAAGTGCCCAGGGAGCAGTGATGGGGACGGGTCAATCTTAAACATATACCTGCAGGGGGATGCTAGTAATATATGCTAACTAAAGATGCTGAAGGTGAGGGTACCATCCCAGTAATGAAACTGGTACCACCCCAGTTCCTTTTTACTGACAACCTGTCCGGGATCAGCCTTTCGGCCTATAAGTGTTGAGAACAGTCTTCAGCATCCCTGGTTAGGATAAGCGTCCTAGACGTAGATGCCAATGTATATTTGCATGGAGGAGAACATCAGGCAGTGTGAATTCATCCAAAAAAGGATGAAAGGATCCCATTCCCCGTTCTC
>CM029384.1:23370032-23440032 GCA_017165825.1 Hepsetus odoe
AGCCACCAACATCATCAGCAACAAACTCTGATCACCTTTTAATAAAACTTCTTCCCAGTGCTTTGATCCCACCTTTAAATGTGCTGGAAATCTGAATATTCATTAGATGCTGGTTCTGAGCTCAGAGATTGACGTTTGTAGAAATCTGTCCATCACTCTGCACACATCTAATGTTTCCTCACAGCTTCCTTCACATTCATTATCAGGATCATTTTACAGGCGTCACGGCTGGAAAGTAAAAGTGAGCTCTTCTACCAAAGGGCTGAAGTGAGCTGCTTGTTATCGAGGATGAGGACGGTGCTCCACCATCATCCTCCACGCTGCTCTACAGGCTGAGAGCAACATGACAGACATTTCAAGCCCGGATCCCTCGCTGGCACAGCCTGTGACAAACGCATCCACACTCCATCACTCACTCCTGACTCGTTCCTTCCCACTGCCTCACACACACACACACTTTTCATTGTTACCATTCGAAGCTTCAGAATCTTGGTTGCTCAAAATCTCTTCCCAAACAGTGGATGGTGACCCCCTCTTGTGGATGAAGGTGTAGGGCTGCTCGATACATCAGTTAATCATCATCACGATATCGATCCATTTCTGCTGATGAGGCTGCGATATGCAAACTAGCCTATGGCGACCGGTGACCAGCTGACCAATCACGGCCACCGATTACTTGAGAAATCATTGCAGTGCCACAAAAGGCACACTGGTTGAAAAATACACAGCAGCGTAAGAGTCTCGCCCCTGTCGTGTTTGTCAGCGATTTTTACAAAAACCTTTAACTAAGAAACCATTATTTCACTTACTTTACCGTAATGGTGCAGAATGCAACATCTGGCTGTAAAAACCGTTGAAATTGTTCTGTAATTTACTGTAAAATTATCTGTAAAGGACCAAACTCTACTGTAAAATCACCTGTACTGTAATTGCTGCATGCAAAATGATATGTGGTTGGAATGCACTGCAATTATCTTTAATATTAAATTACCCGTGCTGGACTAGAACTATTGTAATCAAAGTTTAATGAACTTGATACATGAACTGTAAAATCGCATGTACTGGATTGAATTGCACTCTAATTTATTCATTTAACTCTATTTATCATACTGGATTAAACTGAACTGTAATTATACTGTACTGTAATTCTCTGTACTGGATTCTACTGCACTGTGACGATCTGTATTGTAATTCTACTGTACTGTAATTATCTGTACTGGATTCTACTGCACTGTAATTATCTGTACTGTAATTATATGTACTGTAATTATCTGACCTGCAATTACCTGTACTAGATTATACTGTGCTACAATTATCTTTCCTGTAATTATCTGTACCATAATTATCTGTACTGGAATATACTGTACTGTAATTAGCTATATTGGATTATACTGTACTGTAATTAGCTGTACTGGGTAATCTGTACTGTAATTATCTCTACTGGATTATACTGTACTGTAATTAGCTGTGCTGGGTAATCTGTACTGTAATGATCTGTACTGTAATGATATGTATTGTAATTAATCTCTACTGTAATTATCTGTACTGGATTATACTGTACTGTAATTATCTGTACTGGGTTATCTGTACTGTAATTATCTGTACTGGATTATACTGTACTATAATTATCTGTAATGATTATACTGTACTGTAATTAGCTGTACTAGGGCATCTGTACTGTAATTATCTGTACTGGATTATATTGCACTGTAATTTTCTGTACTGTAATTATATGTACTGTAGGCACCTGTACTGGATTATACTGTACTGAAATGATCTGTACTGGGTAATCTGTACTGTAATTATCCATACTGTAATTAAATGTACTGTAATTATCTGTACTGGATTATACTCTACTGTAATTATCTGTACTGGGTTATCTTTACTGTAATTATCTGTACTGGATAACACTGTACTGTAATTATCTGTACTGGATTATACTGCACTGCAATTAACTGTGCTGGATTACACTGTACTGTAATTACAAGTACCATAATTACCTGTACAGGATTATACTGCACTGTAATTATCTGTACTGGATTAGACTGCACTGTAAATATATATACTTTAATTATGTGTACTGGATTATACTGTACTGTGATTAGCTGTACTGGGTAATCTGTACTGTAATTATCTGTTTTGGATTATCTGTACTGTAATGATCTGCACTGTAATGATCTGTACTGTAATTATACTGTACTGTAATGATCTGTACTGGATTATACTGTACTGTAATTATATGTACTGGATTACACTTTACTGTAATGATCTGCACTGTAATTGTACTGTAATTTTCTGTACTGTAATTATATGTACTGGATTATACTGTACTGTAATTATATGTACTGGATTATACTGTACTGTAATTATCTGTACTGGATTGCACTGTACTGTAATTATCTGCACTTTAATTATCTGTACTGGATTATACTGTACTGTAATGATCTGCACTATAATTATCTGTACTGGATTACACTATACTGTAATGATCTGCACTGTAATTATCTGTACTGTAATTATCTGTACTGGATTATACTGTACTGTAATTATCTGTACTGTAATTATACTGTACTGTAGTTATCTGTACTGGATTATAGTGTACTGTAATTATGTGTACTGGATTATAGTGTACTGTAACTATCTTTACTGTAATAATACTGTACTGTAGTTATCTGTACTGGATTATACTGTACTGTAATTAGCTATACTGGGTAATCTGTACTGTAATTATCTGTACTGTAATTATCTCTACTGGATTATACTGTACTGTAATTATCACTACTGGGTTGTCTGTACTGTAATTACCTGTACTGTAATTATCTGTACTGGATTATACTGTACTATAATTATCTGTACTTTAATTATACTGTACTGTATTTATCTGTACTGGATTATACTGTACTGTAATTATCTGTATTGTAATTATACTGTACTGGATTATACTGTACTGTAATGATCTGTACTGTAATTATCTGTACTGTTATTATCTGTACTGGTTATCTTTACTGGATTATCTGTACTGAATTATACTGTACTGTAATTATCTGTACTGTAATTATACTGTACTGGATTATAATGTACTGTTATTATCTGTACTGTTATTATCTGTACTGGTTATCTTTACTGGATTATCTGTACTGGATTATACTGTACTGTAATTATACTGTACTGGATTATACTGTACTGTAATTATCTGTACTGGATTATACTGTATTGTAATTATCTGTACTGTAATTATACTGTACTGGATTATACTGTACTGTAATTATCTGTACTGGATTATCTGTACTGGATTATACTGTACTGTAAATCTGTATTCTGTACTTTAATACTACAGTAAAAACAGTTCAGAGCAACTGCTTTCATGCTTTAAAACATCCGAGCATCCGCAACACCTTGCTGTCGGTCAGGAGAGCCATTTGTTGCTCAGAGCTGCAAATTGTGACATGTAGCATTAGGCACAAATATCTAGAACCTCATATAAGGAGATATTTCTGAGCTTCATTGCTCCCTGGATCATGAATGCCAGCTATTGTTTGCTCTCGCTCTGGGAATGGGTTCACGGCTCACAAAGGTCGAGAACCAGTGCCCTAGAGCCCTGGCACTCCTTCATGATAAAGACTGGCAGGGCGACCTTTATTTCTGAGCAGATTAGCTTTCGGAGGAAAGACGAGCTGCCTTTGATACAGAAAAAAAGCCACGTCAGCTCGCTGCGGAGAGATCCACAATGAGCCCTCCATACGAACACACATGCTTCCTGCTATCCCCCCATCAAACTGTTCTAAACCTTTACCTTGTTAGGCGTTTGAAGCTGGAGAAGAAAAAAAAAAACAGGAAGAAATCACTCTGATCTCTGGCGCTTAATTGAGTTCACTTTGAACGAAAAAGCAGGAGGGTCCTTGATGGCTGTAAAAAGATCACGCTCCACTTTAGCATAAAACCTTGCAATCTCACTCAACGGGGGGAAAAAAAGCATCTTACGTGCAAGAGCGCTCGCCAAATCGCACGCTTATTTACTCCCTTCCAGTCCCAGGAGCTGGAGTATTTATTTAATCTTAATTTATTCATAATTATTCGCTAATTAATGCATGAGAAAGGCCCTCTGAATACATCGGTCCTCGAGCGCGAGGGGGAACTTTTACTGCAGCCAGCCGGCACAATGCAAATGAAAGGTGAACCAGGGCCAGACTGGAGGCTAGAGACGAGTGTGTGTGTGTGTGTGTGTGTGTGTATTTCCCACTTTTTATCAAGCTCCGAGGCTGATGACTGCATTATGACCAACCGCAGTACAGAGGAACCCTTATTTATGCCTTTTTTTCTCCCTCGGACATGCTGTTTGGTCGCTGTATGTATGAGTCACTGGAGGAACACCAGCACTGCTTCTGGAGGAACACCAGCACTGCTTCTGGAAATAACACACACAGCTCACCCTCGTTCCCCGAGTTCCACCATAAAAACACTGGTTTGTTCCAAAGTGGAGGATGATGTGGTGGAAATGTCCCTAAGCTTGCATCCTGCTTGACTTTTGGCTTCCAGCATCCACTCAATATGCAGGAATCTCCATGGCAACGTTAAACAATACCTTATATGGAAGTCGTTAAGAATCACCATTAACGTTGCGTTAAGAGAATAAGCTAAATTGCCTTAAAGGGCTTAACACGTCAACAACCTCCAGCATACATCCAGGCTCAAATTGCAGGAATCTCCATGGCAACGGAAAACAATGCCTCATATGGGGGTCGTTAAGTTTACATTGAGTTTAAATCGAAACTAACAATGGCATAAAAAACATTTACAAAAATACCTGTTTCTGAAGACGTGGATGTGATTGAGCCGCACGTGCGTTTATTTTTAAAAACTCATTTTAATATTTAGCACAACTGCTGCAGGTGACCTGTAATGCTTCCCATCCTGCGCTGAAGAAAAGGATGCAAGACACTCAATACGCTCCTAAACTCCTAAAATAAAGCAAACGAAGACACAACCTCTGAAGGGTAGAGAAGACACGCACGAGCCGAAGACAAACACAAGTTGGATTTTTCAGCGAGCTCCTGGAGCGAGGACGGCCAAGCTCTCCGGCTGAGAAACTCTGCTTTGTGGAGTAACCTTCAGGAGAAAGTCACCATGCCGACCAACATGTGGCACCACAAAGAAGAAGCCGGGCCTTGTTTATGGACCGTTTGGTTGGACAATGTGCAGCAATCTGAACTTCTGAAATGCGAATGCTTCACCTGAATTTGGACACCTCAGCCTGAGCTGAGGTCTACGATCCATTTCTTGCATATCTTCCATGCCAAAGATCTCATTTCTCAGTAGCTCCTAGAGTGGGAATAGCATTTCGGGCAGGGATACTAAGCTTTCGGCAGAAAAGACAACATCTCGGTGGCAACATTCAGGAAAAGCGAACCCATTTGGACGCTTTGCACTTCCCTTCTGCTCTAAACGTGCTCAAAATGAAAGACGCTGCAGTCGCTCTCCTTTGTTTTGGCCCGAGCCTTGGCACTGCAGGTCCTACAGCAAGCATCAGAGCTTACAGAGGAGAACTGGAGAAGCGGCACGAGTGCCACCAGGTTCTACGCTCCATATCGACCTTCCATCCAACCTCAGATCCCCCGCTTTCCTGCAGGGATGAATCTGCTTATGCTAAACGTTCCTCTCCGGGCTGCCCGGCTTAGTCCGCCGAGCTGTCAGAATCCTGCAGATGCAGCAGGAAACGGGACGGGAGCGTCCTGCGCCGTCCAGGGAGCCGAGGGAGAGCGGTTCACAGGTATGGGATGGACACTATCTTGGACTCTCATTGGCACGCTGGTGCCCATCATATGCACCTCATGCAACCCTGGGTGGACCCTTGATGCTTGAGCCGCGGAATGCAACGAAATAAACCCGCCTGCCACAATGAAAGGAGAAGGGTGACAGGCACTCACCCACGCAGGACAAGAGGAGGCACGCGAGCGCCAGGCTGCATCTCCAGCGGACAAAGGGACGCAGGTGCGACGGCATGGCTCCCGTGGACGCCTCGGAGAGACACGCGGACGGTGCGCACTCGGACGGAGCTGGAGCTTCTGGGCTGAAGTTGCTGGAGACAGCAGCTCGTGGCTGGAGCGTCAGCAGGGGCTCCGCATGGGATCGGCTCGCGACTCCTCCTCGCGGGAACAGCCTCGCGCTCCCCCGCCGCGTCCTCGTTGCTCAGAAACGGAGCGAGGCGGAGAAACACACCCGGTCCACACACTCACACACGCATTTACACACACATTTACACACCGCGCACTCCCTCCTCTTCTGTCTCTCTCCTTCTGCTCCTCTCTCTCTCTCTCTCTCTCTCTCTCTCTCTCTCTCTCTCTCTCTCTCTCTCTGGTTTTGTTCTCTCTCCGTCCAGTCTGCGCTCCTGCGGCTCCGTTCAGGCTCGTGCGGCTTCGCAGACGCATCTGCACGAGCAGCAGCAGCGCGGAGGAGAAACACTGCGCGAGGAGCTTCGGCAAAACCCGGAGAGGAGCCGAGCCGCGGAGTGGAGCGGGATTCGGCTCAGTACCGAGCTCCTACAGTCACAACAACAAACAAACAAACAAACAACAACAACAGAGTGGAGCGGGATTCGGCTCAGAACCGAGCTCCTACAGTCACAACAACAAACAAACAAACAACGACAACAACAACAACAGAGTGGAGCGGGATTTGGCTCAATAAAGCAGCTATTACAGTAACGAATGCAAGAACAACAATGACAACAACACCAATAATAACAACAGCTACAACAATAACAGAGTGGAGCGGGATTCAGTATAATAACCGAGCTATTACAGTCACAACAACAAACAACAATAACAACAACAACAGAGTGGAGCGGGATTCAATACAATAACTTAACAATTACAGTCACAACAGCAAACAAACAAACAACAATAATAACAACAACAACAACAAAGTGGAGCGGGATTCGGCTCAGTAATGCGGCTATCACAGTAACGAATACAACAACAACAATAAAAGTACAGTAGCAACAACAGCTACAACAATAACAGAGTGGAGCGGGATTCAGTATAATAACCAAGCTATTACAGTCACAACAACAGACAAACAAACAAACACTAAAACTAAACTGAAAGCTTTGGTAAGATTTTGTTTTTGACAGAGGTCACTCTTATCCATCGTCCCTAATTAACCAGTTTAATTAGGCACCAACCCATCATACTCGCTTTTTAATAATCGAGCAGAAAATGCGTTTTCTTGGAGTAAGAAGCCGGCAAACATGAAACTACACAACTCACCAGAATCTCACATTTAGAAGGGCCAGATCAGGTCCAGGAAGACACCATCTACAGGTCACCAGACTGCATTACATGAAGAAAGAAGTGGTGGCGGTCTAGTGGTAGGAGACTCACCAACGGACCAAAACGTTGCAGGTTAATGTCCTACACCCAGCCCTACCAGCACTGGGTTCCTGAGGAAGTTCCTCCAGGGAGACTGTCCCTGTAATGGAGGTCATCTGAAGAAGAGTCTGCTAAATGACGTAAATGTAAATGCAGATTATGGTGCTTATAAGCCATTATAAAGGTCATAATAAAGGTCGCTTATGTAAATGAGCTATAAATTGATTCTTGTCTATTAAAGGCCATTAATTAAATCCAAAACATCATAAAAAGCATCCTAGTAGATATAAAACTTTAGTATAAATGCATCCTGTATTTAACCCACACACCATGCAACTGGGGCGCCATATCCAGCACCCGGGGAGCAGTGATGGGCACGGTATCTTGCTCAAAGTTAGGGCAACCCACTCTGGTCTGGGATTCAAGCTTGCAACCTTCTGATCCTGTGGCCTAAATACTAGACGGCCACGGTTACCAGGTTACCAACGCTCTCATCTTCAGGGCTTCCATCAGTTTCGCCCCAGAAAGAGTAACGGTACTGGACACTTGTTGGAATAAACCTTCTGATATATATAGTTGACCTGTTTGGAACTCATGAAATTAGCTAGAACGTAAGGGAGTGTAGACAAAATCGTACACCGGTGTCTCCACTTTGCTCAGACCTGAAAGTAATGTGAGAGATTTATATCATCATATTTATATCATCTCAACAGAGTGCAAAGTGTGAATTCAAATGATTAAAAGACACCAAGGGGTTACCAGTCCAGCTGTACGGTTCTGTTACTCAGTTTAGATGTAAATCCTGCCTTTGAGTTGTTTCTACCATCATGCAGGAGCAGCCATCTTGAAGGGACTTCAACAAAAACATAGGTTTGCTCTGTAGGATCTGAACCTCAGCCGTGTTTATGGAAGCAAAGGTAACTCTAGCAGAACATGCTCTAAATAAGCTGAATGGCCTGTAGTTTGAGTATAAACAAGGCTTGTGTGTGTGTGTGTGTGTGTGTGTGTGTGTGTGTGGGATGTGATACAAAACATTTTTTTTTTCCAGATGAATCGCTCAGGGTCATTTCTGAGCATTTGGTTTGAAAGAATCAAAACTAACGAATACCTAATGAGGACTGAAGCTGAATAAAGCACATCAGATCCACAGTGATGCACAGAATGAATCCTGCCTACTCTGTGGTTCTCTACACAATGAAGTATCTAGAACCAACACACCTGGTAACACTAAGGCTCAAAGGTACATGCTGAATCTAGAACCGACTGAAAGCTGCCTACCCTAGAGCTCCACAGTAGTTCTGCAGTTACTGGCCTATCTAGAACCAGGCTGCAGGTCTATATTTAGTGACATTTCTAGAACGAACATTACAGTTAGTGATGTACCTAGAATTGACTGAAGGATGCTTCCAGGACAGTTCTTCAGACAGTATCTAGAACCTGGCAAGCTCTGTAATTACTGAGAATGACTGGATTCTAATCAACTAGATGCCTTGTTCTGCTTGAAGGTTCAGATGTAGATCACTGTGTGGATTAACCAACACAAAACACTGCTCAGGTACAGAGACTGGACTGAAAATGAGAGACAACAACACTGTCCTTCAGGAAGATCTGGAGAACTGTTCCTCAACAAGACAAAATGGAAGCTAAATGTGAAGAAATAAGAATAATAAGATTTTTTTCACTTTGTATTTGTGTTTTTGGGCTCAAAAACGACACTCAAACTGAATTGTAAAATGTAGAGACTTCCTTTTGAAGAGCTGGAATCCATCTGTAGTTTTTGTTTTTGTCACCGTCCAAATGTGGCGCTTTAATTCTTACGGTCCGCTGTTCCTCCAGGGAAAGAAATCCGACAGCTGGCACACACTGATTGTCCGTTACGACGGAACCCATCAATATTCAGTATCTCATAATGATTAATGATGTGGCTTAAAATGGTTTGTAATCATCACCGCAAGGTCAGATGGGGCCCACTGTGCCTGTTTCAAGACTCACTGATCGCTCAACCGAAGACCAAACCCATAGATAAGCCCATGTTACCTCAGTACTGCCTTAACCCTCTGGGCTCTGAGTACATCTTTAGACACTCTGATTGGTTGACAGATTCAACTCAAGGAATCCCAGGTGATGGACTATCAGGATCACCACACTTACCGCTAGCAGTGGGTCAATAATCCCAGTGTTTGTAGGATTTAGCATGAGATTGATGGGGATTCAAGGCTGGATTGCAAAGCTTCTGCAAGAGATACCATCCCACCAAAACTCTTGTTGAAATGGTTCGGTTCTGCCCTACTGGGGCACAAAAAGTTGGTCTCTAGTGCGTAACGTTCCTGAGATCTTTAGTTGTAAACACATCCTTGGATGTTGTGTAGGAGATTGTCGATCTGGGAAGATGAAACATGGCAACGCTTCAGCTGATGCTTCTGTCAGTCCTACAGCTACTCTGGACAGTACATCTTTGAGGAATGCTGGGTTTACCCTCCCACGTAGCCAATCATTTATTATCAACGTTTGGCCCCAACTCAACCTGTAGACTCGCAAGTGGACGCTTTCTGACTGAGCACTTTATTAAGTAAAGCATTTCAAACAAGATTGCTTTGTCAGTGATTGATTCATTCATTTTAATGGTCAGACTGACCCCAGTGTATTTGAAATGAGTTGCTATGGAAAACTGTGCATCATCTCCAGAGGATCTGTTTTTACAGGTGCTGTAAATTGTCAGGTCAGCTTGTTTGTTTGGTCAAAGACGTTAACACAAAGACACTCAATATAACAGTTTCACCAAATTTTGAAAAAAAGAACCAAACCTAAATGCTGTAAACTAAGTCATCCCGAGTGGGTTGAGTGGAAGTAGCAGGTCAGACATCTTCACAGTCGCGGTGAATGAAACCAGACGTCAGTTTCCAAACAGAAAGTCATTTCATTTCATCTTTTGGAAGATGCTGCCTGATCAATGGATGTATGGATGGATGGTTGGATGGATGGATGGATGGATGGCTGGATGGATGGACAGACAGCTGAACGGATGGATGGATGGATGGATGGATGGCTGAATGAAGGGATGAGACTCTAGAGATTCTAGGGAGTTGACCCCAGGGTTTTCAGCTATTGAAAGCGCCCGGGGAGCAGTGATGGGTACCATGCTCAAGGGCACCTCAGAGCACCTACTGGTCTGGGAATCGGACCCACAACCTTCCGATCCTCGGGCCTCGTCCCTAAGCACTAGTCCACCGCTGCCCCAGTTTAGATGCTACTATAAAGCTGACTTCTTAACTTAGAAGCCATGATAGAAACCGAGGAAAGTAAAGGTGGTGTTTGACCAAACTAAGCAGAGAAAACTCAGGAGGTTAAATTATTCTGTCGAGTTGATTTTTCAATAAATCCGTCTCCAGGCTGAACGCGCCAACCCAGTCGTTAGAATGTGGATTTATAAAGATTGGCATTTGACATGAATAGCTTTCAATCCTTCTGCAAAGTCAATGCTAGTGATTTTTTTTTTTTTTTGAACCAGTCAGGTGATGCTAAACAGATGCCACACAAAATCAAACTGCAAGAAATGGCAGGCTTGCTTCTATTTCAGATTAGGCCATTGTTGAGCCCTGAGAGAAACGTATTAACAAGCTTTTTCGGGTCAAACGGCGTGTTGTGTTGACCGTCCAGGTGAAAACAAATTCATCCCTCAACATGGACCATAATATGGCACATTTCAGTGCTCATTTTTGCTTTCATTTTGCAAAATATAACATTGCATGGGCTGTTTTGAAGGTTAAATATGAAGGCAAGGAACAGATATTGTGCTTCAAACTGTGTGGAAGTGTCCCTGCATATCAGGACACAACTATAGGTCGAATTTAGAAAGGACAATTTGGGCCAGACAGCCTTAAACGCATAGTAAAAAAGTGTCTGTAGCCTTTTGTATCCCAGTGCTATCACTTCTTGCTTAAACCCGCCACAATAAACGCTTCAGTAAGAACACAGGAACGAAATGGAAAACGTGAGGGAGCTCGCGGGGTCGTCCGTACATCGCGGGTGAAAAAGGGAAGCCGTTTCTGGCAGCCGCCGAGGGTAAATGTCTCCATTTACCGTACATGATAAGATACTGTAATGCATCATTTACTGTATTTCCCTCTGGCATCCGGCATTATGTTGTAGTTCTCTTCATGCAGTAATTGGTCTTCCATCTCTGCCGTCGCCTTGGCGATGAGGAGAAGAGGAGACAAACGATTAGTTTATCATTTGATGTCAGGAATTAAATATTAAACGTGGACAGATGACGCAAAATGACTTTTTAAAGCCGCCCAGAGCCGACTCAGTCATGAACGCTGCCTTAAAGGTCAAAGACAAGACTGTCTTGACAGGAGAACTAAAAACTGAGGTTCTTTTTTTAAAGAACCTTTATTCAAGCAGGTGCTATGGGATCTTTAAACCAGCCCGTACGTCTTGGACAATGGCTTGGCTGAAAAAACTCTCATCAGCTAATACTTCTACTCAGCTTCTGCTCCCATTAACATCAAGCAAACCACACTCACCACAAACCTTCTGGAGATGTTTGCTAATCTCAAGATCCTTCCTTTGAGGGATCCAAGGACCATGGCTGTAGTTACTAGCTTTAGCATGTGCGGTTTACTTTTGTTCGTTCTCTTTTTTCATACAGGGTTGGAAATTACCTAAGCAGGTCGACTTGAGCTTCTCCAGATGGTTTGAAGTGAAGTGTGTAATTGTCAGAGAATGCAGGACAATGATAAAAGCCGTAAAATTGTCCACACTTTTCCACCAAGCCAATGTAGTGTCACAGTTAAACATTTGCACTCGTTCCTTTTATTTAATCTCCTCAATGTGCCAAAGATAATAGCGGCAGGCAGTATTTTTGCACCGGCACGGTGATTTCTTCGTAAATCCCCATAACTTCTCCCAAATGTCATCCAGCTCTTCAGGTTGGAGACTTGTAGATGTGGCTCTGGACACTGACTGGACAATGACTTACTGTGTGTTAGACGTGAAAGTGACTAACAGCAGACAGTGAGAAGCAACAAAACTCTTCCTCTGCATTTCATCCACACAAACGTGCAGCAGGGTGCAACGATTTAAGGTGGACGGTACCTTGCTCAAGGGTACCTCAGGGCAACCTATGGTCTGGATTTGGACCCACAAACTTCAGATCCTTCCTGACCACTAGACCTCCGTTGAACTGTAGTATTGAAGGCTGGTTACCAAAATCTGGCTCATGCATTTCAAAACGATGCATCCTAAAATTCAATCTTAAGACGTTCTCCTAACCAGGGTGTGCCAATCCCAGCACTCAGCACTCAGGTTTCCACCAGGATTGGATGGCTGTGGGTTCGAATCCCGGACCATAGACTGCCCTTGAGCAAGGTACAGTCCCCATCACTGCTCCCTAGGCACCGGATCTGGCCGCCCAGGATGTATTTTCGCTGTGTGCTGTGCTCCACAAAGAAAGATAGTCACTTTCACATTCACTTTTAATAATCCCATTGCGAGTTGCTGGCATGGCATTGGACAATAACCTCCAACTAAACCTTCAGCATTGCCCCCAAGCCCAGGAGTCACACTGCCTGAACGTCAGCTAATCCAGCAGACAAGATGTTCACCAAAAACCCGTCTTTGCTCAGCAGAGAAGAACAAGAAAAACGAGTGCACTGGCAGAGCGAGGGAATCACGCAGTCGGAGAGGTTTTACACCGAATTCCACCATTACTGAGAAAAGTGTAGGTTTAAGGGGCCCAGCAGGTGATGTAATTGCCAGCTCTACAGAATGACTCTCGGCAACAATGAAAATAAAACACATTCATAAAGTGAACTAGAAACAAATGATCTGCGCTAAAACTTTACACGGAGCCGACGCCTCCGAGCGCTGGAGCGCAGCAGGAGCGCGGCGCCTCCACACTACCCGTAAATATCCTTACAAGCGTTTTAATAGCTTAATTACATTTAGAAATGCAAATGAATCTATATACTTTAAAAAGGACTGTCCATACACCCATCCACCCATCCATCCATCCATCCATCCATGCATTAAACAATCCATCTATCCATCCCTTCGTCCATGCATTCGACGGTCCATCCATCCACCCACCCACTCATCCATCCATCCATCCATCCATCCATCCATCCATCCATGCATTAAACAATCCATCTATCCATCCCTTCGTCCATGCATTCGACCGTCCATTCATTCGATCTTCTATCAATCCATCCATCCATCCATCCATCCATCCATCCTTCCATCCATCTATTCAGCTGTCTGACATTCTTTCAGCTATTTGTCTATCCATCCTTCCATTCAGTTGCCATCCATCCATACATTCAGCTGTCTGTCCATGCATCCATCAATCTATCCTTCAATTTAGCTCTGTCCATCCATCCATCCATCCATCCATCCATCCATCCATCCATTAAACAATCCATCTGTCCATACATCTATCCATCCATCTGTACATTCATTCGGCCATCTGTCCAGCCATCCATCCATCCATTCATTCACTCAACCATCCATCCATCCGTTCCATCAATTCAACCATCCATCCATCCGTTCCATCCATCCATTAAACAATCCATTCATCCATCCATCCATCCATCCATCCATTATACAATTCATCCATCCATCTATCCTTTTTTCCATCCATCCATCCATCCATCCATTAAACAATCCACTTAACCATCCATCTATCCATCCATTCATCCATCCATCCATTCCTCTGTCCATCCATCCATCCATCCATCCATCCATCCATTCATCCATCCATTCATCCATCCATTCATACACCTAGATTATTGAAATCTCATTCACTTTGCACTGTTTTTGTAAAATTATTTTTAGCTCTTTTCTGATCTCCAGCTGAGGAGCACACTGGGTTTTAAAACCTTTCAAAATGAAGCATAAAGTAAGAAGAATGGAGCAGCCTGGGTCTTTTCTGCGGTTGCCTCTTCTCCCTGTGCCTCCCACACTCTCAAGACTGGCACATCAGCTGAACTGGAGATGCCTTGCAGTGCACTGGTGACCCCCGTTTCACTCTGAGTGCTGGGATAAGCTCCCACACCCTGCCGACTGGCGCCCTGTGACAGGACAGTGAACTGTGTCCACCTTGTGCTCCGCGAGTGCCGGGACAGGCTCCAGTGACCCTGGTTAGGTTAAGAATCCAAGAGGACGTGTGGACGGATTGCATCTAACATTGAGACCGGTCCTCAGAACTGCATCACCCCTTTCCATATTCCCTTCACACCCCAGTCAGGAACCAGTGGAGCAGCACGTCTGCTGCAGCACCAGATTTGAGTTTTTTGGCAGAGACTGTAATAAACGGAATCCGCGAATAAAGTACAAAACGTGTGTTTATCACGAAAAGCTTTCGCTTTAGTAACACCAGCTTTGTTGCTCAGCGTTCACGGATGCGCGCTCACGTCCTCGTCCCTCTCTCTGTCACACACACACTTCCACACCATGACACTGATCATCTTCCCAGTTCAGGGCTGCAAATTAGACACATCATATCATATCAGCTTCCTCCCGTGACCGCAGACTCAAAGCTGTGGCCATTTAGATCAGATTAAAAGTCCAGACGCGAGACCGACCGCAGCTCGGGGCCGAGCGGCCGCATGATCAAAACAGCAAAGACGTACGCGGCGGTGCAACCGGCACTTAAATGAACCCGGGGAAAGGAGGAAGGGGGAAATTTGCATTGATTTATGCTCTTTCCCTTCGTATGACACCCATGAACGAGCAGGAGTAATCTGGAACTGCACATTAGCATAGCATACATAATCACATATTAGTATGGAGTGAGATGCAAAAGCAGAAAACAAGAGACTGTTTAGATTTACAAAGACAGTGGGGCATAAATAACGTGCCAATCAAGACCAAATCCAATTTTATAACTGGCGACACAGGCATGGCTGGCTGCTGGCTGGACGGGCGGAAGATTCTCCCACTGGGGACGACAAGAAATCTTTTGAAAGCGGCTCAGCGACACTGTTTGTTCAGGAGAGCTTTTTTCTGATTTCCTCTTGATGGGTGCGGATAGTACAGACGGGCGGAAAATGAAAGGAAAAACAGCCGCGTGTCGGTGAGGCGGTGGGATGGCACAGGAGCTTGGCAGGATTTTACTTGTCTGTGGATCTGCAGTGGAGGGAGGGCGGGCTGTTTCTTCCAGAAGATGTTCTGGGGATGGTCTTGATGATCTGCTGCTGGTTAACGCTGGTGTGATACTGGTTAGTCCTGGTCTGGTGTTGGTTGGTGCCACTCTTGTGCAGGTAAAACTGGTCTGGTGATGTTTAGTGGAGGGTTGGGGCTGATGAGCTCTGCTGTGGTCTGGGAACTGCTGGTCTGCTGTGGTTTAGCTGGTCTGGTGCTGGTTTGGTGATGGCTAGTGAAAGTGAAAGCGAAAGTGACTGTTCTTGAGACACAGCACACCGTGAACCACAACGGAAAAACACCTCTGCATTTTACTCACAGACACAAACACGTGCAGCAGGGGGAAGCAATTGAAAGCTGCCCAGGAGCAGCGACAAGGATGGTACCTTGCTCAAGTGTAACTCAGGGCAACCTACTGGTCTGGGATTCAAGCCCACAACCTCATGATCCTGGGGCCAATTCCCTAACCTCTAGGCTACTGGTTTAACTGGTCTAGTTAGGGTTTGGGGTTGGTTAGTTGGTACTGTTCTAATGCTAGCTGAGCTGGTCTAGTGCTGGTTGTGCAAGTTTGGGTTTGGTTTAGCTGGCCTGTTCTGGATAGTGCTGATCTCATGCTGGATTAACTGGCCTGGTGCTGGAGTAACTGGTCTGGTACTGATTATTGTGGGTTTGGTGCTGGTTAGGGCTTTTCTGCTGCTGGTTTAACTGTGTGATGTTGGTATGTCTGATCTGGTGCTGGTTTAGCTGGTTAGTACTGGTCTGATGCATCATTTCAGCTTCCTCCCAAGCCCACAGCCTCAAAGCTTCAGCCAATCTTGGACTTTACAGTAATTTCTACTGCTTAATTTTCAAAATGTCTGCCTCCAGGTTATGGTCATTACAAGCACTTCCCTTTACCAGCTTCAGGGCATTTGAGAGTTTTTAATTATCCTAATTTCCCTGCTGCCCTGGGGTAATAATGGGGTATTTTTTGGCACTTCCTTTAAAAGATGTGTTGGACTGATATAAGTATGTGGCCTCTATTGCGGATGGTTCTTTTAAAAACAGGTTTTTGCTTAGCAGCAGTGACCCATCATGCAATGCCCTCAACACCCAAACACTGCTCATGAGCACAGCAAACCTGAAAGGCAAAATCACCTTGAACATTGGAAACGAAAGGTTTTATTCCTTTATTCATGCTGATTGACAGCCCATGTCTGGTAAACAACACATACGGCATGGGGAAAATGGTGAAGCACGACCATCTCATCCGATTGGATAACATTTTTCCATATCTCTGTAGACCAGTGCCTTTTTGGATAGACTGTTCTGGCTGAAATGGAGCCAAGGAGCAATTGTTTTACATAATGCACCATCATCGATCTCACCGAATTTGCACTCTCCAGCTTTGCTCTCCAGCTTTTATCCCTGTTTCTACTGAAACACGGGCAAGTTCAACCTCATTTGTGAAGCCCATGCAATTTCCGCCATAGACCTATCCTTCTGGACCTCTTAGTCCAAAATCAGGGTCAGCTGGGACTATACATGCTATGGAAATTAACTGTACCATGCACGTAGTCTGGAAACATCTGCAGTAGTTTCTCCATTGTCTCCTTTAACAAGCTGTGCTCCTGCCAAATGATTTTATCATTGTCCTTATGCAACGCATGACTGCATGTTCCATATTGCTTGCATCATTTCTACTCATAGGCCTGAGTCTGACAGCACTACATGGTCTCTACCACAGCTTTATCACTAAGAGAGTGATTAGGAAGCCAGAAAGCTGCTGATTAGGTATGAATTTCAAAGGCAGGTCAGTTTCGTAACAGAGCCTAGGCACTGAGGCATTAACCATCTATCGAATTCAATAGCTTCTTTAAGGGGTCAAGCAAAGACGGAGCCATCATTGACATTCTTTACCATTTGTGTCTTCCTGAAAAACCCTACCTGCAATATTCAAAAGACTCTTTTATAATGCTTGGGTTGAGCTGCTCCCTGCTAGAAGTCTCGGTTTCTGGCTCAGCCGTGACCAGACTGAACTTAATACGGTCTCATTATTGTGAAATGTAACCCCAATTATAATGTGCTTCTCATATCATATGCAGTGCTGTGTTATAACTGGTGCAATCGTCTGAATTCTTCACCGTCATTGTCTTTATTCTCATCATATTGCTTTACATTGCTCGGCCTGCGTAATTGGCACTTGCAGCTGTATTTTCTCGTTTTCATTGTTATAGATATGGCTGAAATGTAATTTGATGAAAATGTAAAAGTGCAATCTCATCACGCAAGATAACTGCAGAATCTGTGGCTAAATTCAGCTGAATTGAAATTACTCATACAGTCAATCATTTTTGTCTCTTCCTCACTTCGGCCGGCCTCTCTGACCTACTTCTGAGGCAGAAACAGCCCCGTCATCAGAAAGTTGCGAATTTGGCTCAGTCGTCTTCAAATTAAAACAAGCAACTCCATGCCAGTTTATGACTTTACTCCAGAAGTTATGTTCAGCATTGTTAGTCATGAGTCCTGCAGAATCTACCTGCCGTGTCTCACCTGGATGTGTAGACGGAGGGCTGAAGAAAGGCAGGTTTGCGGAGTTGGTGTCCACTGGTGTAGAAGAACATAACCTTTAGCTATAACCAAAGGGTAAAAAGTGAAGCCCTGAAACTTCTAGATAATATTTTTCCAATGTACTCTGTGGTAAACGCTCACTACCCAACACTTTTTCTTTCTCCATGACTACCCCTCTTTCAGAAAAGAGTGCCCAGCTTTAGAGCACAAAGCAGAGGCAGCCAAGTTCTCTGAGCCTCAGCCAAGAAGGCCATGTTTTCTTAGCTCCTCGGCATTTCCACAGTTTAATAAGTCTTTAGCAAAGCTGTGGCTGCAGGAAGAGTATTGTTGTGAGAAAACCCCTTTATATTTGTTCATTTGTTTTTGTAGTTGGTTGGTTGGCTGGTTTGTTGGTTGGTTAGATTGGTTAGTTGATAGGTTGGTTGGTTAGCTGTTTGGTTATTTAGGTTGCTGGGTGGTTAGTTGATTGGATGGTTGGTTAGTTAGATGTCTGTTTGGCTAGGTGGTTGTTTGTTTGTTTGTTTGGTTGGTTGGTTGGTTGGTTGGTTGTCTGCTTGTTTAGTTGATTGGTTGGTTGGTAAGTTGTCAGGTTATTTTGTTTGTTTGTTTGTTGGTTGGTTAGTTAGTCAATTGGTTGGTTGGTTATCTGCTTGGTTAGTTGTTTGGTTAGTTGGTTGTCTCATTGGTTAGTTGTTTGGTTGCTTGGTTAGTTGTTTGGTTGTTAGTTGTTCGGCTTGTTGCTTGTTGTCTGCTTGGCTCTTTGGTTGGTTAGTTGGTTGGTTGGTTGGTTGGTTGTCTACTTGGTAAGTTGTTTGGTTCTTTGGTTGGTTGGTTAGTTGGTTTGGTTGGTTGTTTGTCTGCTTGGTTAGTTGTTTGGTTAGTTTGTTAGTTGGTTGTCTGGTTGGTTGGCTGATTAGTTGTTTGGTTGTTTGTTTTGTTGGTTGGTTGTTTGTTTGGTTGTATGCTTGGTTAGTTGGTTGGTTGGTTGGTTGGCTGGTTAGTTGGTTGGTTAGTTGGTTAGTTGGTTGGTTGGTTGGTTGTTTGGTTGTTTGGTTAGTTGTTTGGTTGGTTTGTTGGTTGGTCGGTTGGTTGTCTGCTTGGTTAGTTGTTTGGTAGTTTGGTTAGTTAGTTGGTTGGTTGTCTGCTTGGTTAGTTGGTTGGTTGGTTGTCTGCTTGGTTAGTTGGTTGGTTGTCTGCTTGGTTAGTTGGTTGTTTGGTTGGTTGGTTAGTTGATTGGTTGATTGTTGTCTGCTTGGTTAGTTGGTTGGTTAATTGGTTGTTGTCTGCTTGGCCATTTGGTTGGTTGGTTGTCTGCTTGGTAGATTGGCTGGTTAGTTGATCGTCTGCTTGGTTAGTTGGTTCATTGATTTGTTGTTTTTTGTTTTTATACATCACATGAAGTTAAACGCTGGCCTTTGCATTGTGTGCATTTTTTAAATTAAGGAAAGGTTGAGGAGGGTGGTTTTTCCCTGATCAATCTACTGAAAATAATCAACATTAGCTTCAACTGCTTCACTTTCATCCATGTCTCTACTAGTTCTCCCGTCACGGACATCACACTCAACACACCCTGAACTCCACCGTCCACTCTCCCTGTCCTCTCTCTTATGTTAGTCCTGGACACACTGTGGGATTGTTTTTTGTGTGTGTTTTTGTCTCTCTACTCTAGAAACTCTACTTAAGTAATACTTAAGTATCTGAACCTAATTCCATTAAAATGGTAAACCGTAACACTTTTAGGGGACCTGGGATCAAGAAATCAAATCAAAAATCTTCTTTTATAATCACTTTATTGTCCAAACTAGGAACCAGACTACTTGCAGAGCTCAACTAGAATCCTGGAAAGGATCCAAGGTTTTTGTGCCAGCTTTTAGGATGTAATTCCCAGTTAGTAACAAGCTTGGTCCCTTTGAGGATCAGACCAAGGACCCCTTCGAGAAGGGCAACACAGACTCAAAAGTGGGCCATTAACTAGATTTTTTTACAGTAATTGTAAAGCGAACTTGTCAAGTTGAGTATTGTTCCTCAACTTGACTCCCGGCTGTTCTCATCAGCCTCTTTTTCGCGAACATCTTTGTCAGCCTCGGGGTGCAGAAATGCTTGGCTGGCACAAAGTTTCAGAGGGAACAATAACGTCAAGTGTTGATCGAATATATTCTGGAGCTTCAAAACAAGGGGATGCCACTGTGGTTGTCTTGGCATCGCTCCTCTTTCTTCCAACACCCCTCTTTTTTAATAGAGCCATTCACAGCATTTGAATAATAGAAAAAACAATCTTTTTCGGGGATTGTGCCACTATCGTAAAATAGATTTCATTAATCGCAAGGGCCGGGAGGAAGGGTTTTTTTATTTTTTTTGGAATTTATGCTGATTTAATTTCCTACAAGTTCACAGTATCATAAATAAATTTGCATGCAGAGCGTGGAAACAGGCGGTGTGTATTTATCACGTTTCAGCCATTGATCATGAGCAGAGGTTCAGTGCTGGGTTGCCCCACGGGGGAGATGGGGGGTGTTTTGAGAGCCTGCTTTTTTGCTCTCCTCCCATTTGCAGATGTCTAATAGACCATAAGCGACGCGGTAACGGCATTAAGGGTGAGAAACGCCATAAAACAGAGGACACGTGGCACAAACAAACAGATGAATCAGATTCAATTATGGAGAGTAATTCACATGTTAAGAGCCACCGGCTTTGCTTTCTTTTCTTCACTTTCTAGGGAGGATAAGTATGCAGCGCATCACCTACAGAACGAGAGCCAGGATATGATATTCTAGGGCCTCTTTTTTCCACCTTCACAACACACATGCTCCTTTCTGACAGCTGGTTCAGAAAGACACTCGCAATGAAAACGTCAAGGCGCTCAAGTTGCGCCGCAGTCACTCTGTTGGGATCTGAAAATGAGCCGAGCTGGAAATGCGTAGGAAACGTAAGGCAGCGTGTACAAAGCGCAATGTTCGGCAGAAACTCGTGACGGGGGGTCCCACCCCCATCAACCCCTCGCGCACTTCTTGAAGCCAATCCCGACACTTCGCTGGGTGAATCCAAGCTTCTAATGCACTGCACTTCCAGGGCCTCGCCGAGTGAATATGATTATGGTAATCAGACGCTCTGTGGCGGAGGGCACCATAATTGTCTTCACAGAGTGACCTAAAGTCCGCCGCAGCTGTGTGGTCAACCTTTCTTAACAGAGTCATCGTACATTCCATCAGTCTCTGCTCTCTGCACTCTCACCGAGTTTACAGGCAATGGGAGAAGACTAATGGAGCCAAGTACTCCGAAGCTTGAACCTGGATTTTCTCAGTTACACCAAGAGCCTTCTTCCAGAGAGGTGAAAGGAAGGAACTCTGTAAAACTGCAACTTGAAAGCACCACAGACAAACCCTTATGGTGTGGAAGGCTACTTCAAACCACCAGAAACCAGAAGTGAAATAAACCTACATTAACACTTACAATGTAACGCTCACTATAAAAGGGATTTCATCGATTTCTAGAACATGGGACAATGTGTGATTTGGAATAAGCCATTCTAAATTTTTATGTCAGTTCTGAAAAGACAGGAGGCAGAGCTGGAGGTGATGGAGTTAAAGATACTGAGATGTTCCTTGGGTGTGACGAGGATGGACAGGATTAGAAATGAGTATATAAGAGGGACAGCTCAGGTTAAACTCACATTTTAGAGACAAATTTAGAGAAGTAAGGTTGTGTTGGGTTGGACATGTCCAGAGAAGAGATGAAGATTATGTTGGAGGAGGATGTTGAAGATGGAGCTGTCAGGAAAGAGAAAGGACAAAGAGGAGGTTTATGGACGTGGTGAAAGAGGACATGACGATGGTTGGTTTGAAGGAGGAAGATGCAGAGGACAGGAAGAAATGGAAACTGATGGTCCACTGTGGGTTCCTAAACTTCTGCTCCTAAACGGGAGCAGAAGGTGTAATGAAAATAGAAAAACAGATAACTTTTAGGCTTCTTACGATGAAGATTTCTTTCTTAAAGTTGAAAATGTTAAGAATGATATTTTAAAAGGTTTGTTTTGTCAACTACCTGATCAGTTGATAACCTTGACATTAGGACAGTAGGTGTTGTGCTGGAATAAGCCCTCGTAAGCGTCTCTGCTGATGTCAAACTTTATGTCACGAAGCCTTATGAACACCTTGTGCATGTTTTTAAACATAAAGGTGTGGTGGATTCTTGCAGATGGCCTGCTCACGGATTTTCTGTCTCAGGAAAATGTAGCCAAAAGTATCAATGAACCATGCAGGTGTAGTTTTTCAACATGATAATTGTGAGGTCGGAGTGTTTAGTGGATAACACGCCTCATCGCCACATGTTTATTGGCATTTCTCACAAATGCTGCAGAAGATTTGGAAGTCATTAGAGATTTCAACCATATCTGAGATGGTTTCACAGCTTGTCATTTTTTGTGATCCCGCCACAGGAAGGCATGATATCTGCGCATCAATCCTACAAAGATTCTGATTTTCCAACAGCTTCGATTTAAGACCCTGGTAGCCGTGATATTGCAGCACGAGAAAGTCATTGTCTCGCGTTGAAGTTTTGTTTTGCTGAAGCTTTTTTTTTTGTCTGTGTGATTAGCCTAGTCTTCTCCACGAGAGAGCAAACTCTCGCCTCGTCCTCTCTTTCATTTCTCCGGCTTCTTTTTTCCCCCTTTCTGATGCCGCAGAGAGAGAGAGAGAAATCCCTACGCCGCGCTTCCTGCGACAGCATTCTTTTGTTTCCCAAACAGTTTCATTGTCTGTGAGTGGATGTGGGCCTTCAATGATGTTGAACGTTTTATGGCCACACTTTTTGGTGTGGGAGTTTTGCTTTTTTGCAGTAGGAAAAGGAAGGAAGCGTATGTCCTGTGTCGATAAAGAAAGATGAGAAAAGAGAGAAACAATGGCAACTAACAGTAAGCAAAAGCAAGCGGCCGACTTTCGACGACACATTTACTGTACTTTCGGAAGGTTTCCGGAACCACAAAGCTTGTCAACACTCTTTCTTTTCAGAAAAGCAGAGCAGTTTAAAAACTACTGGTTCTCAAGTCTGGGGACTTTTTATATTTACAGTTTCCCAGCCTTGGTCTTGGCTTCGCCATTGTCTTGCACATTTTTGTGTTTTCCGTTACACTTCCACTCTGATGTTGTCTATTAGCTGATCCATTGGATCTGATGTACATCAAGCAAGGAAAACACCAAGACATTTAGGACAAGGGTGGTCCAGGCGAGTTCCTGGAGGAATTAAGAAGTTTCCCCTCTGTGTTGGATCTCATGACTAGCAGATGCTCTGTCCTACATGGCTCTAAAACATGGCTTCTAATGTGCGAATACATTCAAGCCAGTAGTCATCATGAGAGTGGTCCTCACCCAATTCATCTGCTCGAAGGTCCTTTCGATGTTCATTTCTGCAATTAAATAAACCCATCCATCCATCCATCCATCCATCCATTATCTGCCACTTGTCCCAAACGGGGTCGTGGGGGAGTGCTGGTGTCCAACCCAGCGGACACAGGGCGAGGACGGGGGACGCACCCTGGACAGGTCACCAGCCCATCGCAGGGAGGAGAGGGACGGGGACGGTACCTTGCTCAAGAGTACCTCAGGGCAACCCATTTCGAACGGGAGGGGTTCGAACCTCCCGATCCTCCGATCATGTGGCCGACGCCCTAACCACTAGGCCACCACTGCCCCCAATTAAATAAACCCAAATTCAAATTTCACTTTGGAAATCTACTGAAGTTTATTGAACCAGAGTTCCAGGCATGACCAAGCATGGCAGACAGGTGGAAAAGAATTCCTTCTCTGAATTTAATGTTTTATCGCAGGTGTGTAGTGCTGTCGCCTCGCAGCGAGAAGGTGCCGGGTTTGATTCCCAGGTGGGACAGTCCAGCTCCTTTCTGTGTGGACATGTTCTCCCATGTTTCTTTGAAAAAATGTGCAATCTTATTTAATTTTTTTCGGGTTCTTTGGTTTTGCAAATAACAGGCAACTTATAGTCCGGAATAATTTACTCTTCATCAGCAGGAGACATGAAGTTAATAAGACAGTAGGTTCAGTGACTTGTGTACATACATATGTAAATCCAGTCTAAACACAAAGAGAGTTTCATTCTGACCAGCTTTAAAGTCAGGATTCACCGCCACCACCCTTATTCTTCAGCACAGCCTCAACTCTCTTAGACCAGCTCCTTTCTTTAAGTCAGGAACACTTCTCCAGGCTTTTGAAGGACGTCCCAGAGCTCTTCTTCGGCTGTTTTGCGTTCTCTGTGGAGATGAACCCACACTGCTCAGATGCAGAGATTGCTCAGGGTTTCCAGGGTCCATCCAGGGGACTCTCCCTGGATGTTCTCTTTACTTGATCATATCTGGAAGAAGACTGGACTTCAAGTGTGAACCAAAGAAACCAACCTCTTGACCATCAGTAATCTCTGTGCAATTTTGGTGCAGTTCATTCGGCTTTCTATCCTGTGTGTAAAGCTTTTACTCTTAGAGCCTTTTTCCATCTCTCCAGCAGTTAAGCCGAGGCACTCCGAGGGTGGCCGGCGAGCTAAAGGCAAAGTTACGAAATTGGCTCGTTGTCGGATGACTAGACGGAAACCGCCCCGTTCTCTGAAGTTGACGCACAGCCCTGAGTGTTTGTCAGACCTCATGTGGCGACAGATTTTTTTCTATTTCACGGAGGGAAAAAAAGAAAAGAGGGAGGCGGCGGAGCATTTTACTCAGCCTGGAGCAACACTTCATACCCTGCGATCACAGCCAAGGGGAAAAAGAATCTGGGCCAGTGGGCTAGCCGACGTTACAAAAATCCCCTAAAAGGCTCGTCAAGCTAACCTTAAGTAATTCCAGCCTCTGCGATCAAACCTTCACAAAGAGTGCTGTCGGTCCCGCCTGAAGCCAGGAGTCACCGAGGATGGAATTCAGACTGAACGAGGCCATCTGCGACATCAAGGGAGCTGCTACCTAGAATTGATGGGATGCTGAAACTAAAGGGAATGCTTAACCGTGACGTGCTAATTACTTCCCATGTGCAGCAAGGAGGGGGGTGCATTTAATGGAACCGTCCCGCTGCAGGAAATGAAGGAAGCTCCAGCGGTGGGGAAGGTGTAAATGTGCCTTACTGGCAGGACTCTTTCGATATTTCATCTTGCTGTTTTTGGCAGCTTTCTTTGTCAGTGTGTGTGTGTGTGTGTGTGTGTGTGTGTTTCTCTTGGATTCTGTCCATTTATCCGGCCACATTTTCAGAGGGATGTCAGAGGGATATCGACAGACAGCCCAATCTGGTGGCAAGTGCAGATATTGTACGCTGCACACATCCTGCTCATTCAGTTCTGGGAAATTGCTCTCTTTGAAAAAAGCCTGTCATTATTTTGTCACGCCGTGTCCCAAGTGACATTTACAGCAAATAAGTCCCCCGGCTAAAAGAGGCGAAAAAAAAAAGTGTCTGCAAAACTCACAGATGTGGACCTTTTCTGTTTCAAACTCAACATTACCAGAGGTGTTTATTTGTGAACCATTAGCCTGCTGAATGCCACCATGCTGAAAAATGGAAGCTTAGATTATATGAGATGGAAGCTAGGCTTTAGACTTCATTCACACAGACGTTCTTGAAGCTGAACGCGAAGAACGAAGGGTCATTTCTAACACCGATGTGGGGTTTGCAGGCCGACATATTTAGCTTCCTGAATGTTTTGTATGTTTAATGTTGAGGGACAGTTCTCCAGATCTTCCTGAAGAACAGTGTTGTTTTCTCTCGTTTTCAGTCCAGTCTCTGTACCTGAGCAGTTCTCCAGATCTTCCTGAAGGACAGTGTTGTTGTCTCTCATTTTCAGTCCAGTCTCTGATTTAGAAGACACTAATCCCAAATGCTGGTTTATTATGTCTAGAGGATGCTAATCTCCAAGGATGATTTATCTGGTCTAGAGAACTAATTCCAAATGCTGGTTTATCTGGTCTAGAGGACACTAAACTCCAAGGGTGATTTATCTGGCCTAGAGGACCCTAATCCCAAATGATGGTCTATTTGGTCTAGAGGATGTTAATCTCCAAGGATGATTTATCAGGTCTAGAGGACACTAATTCCAAATGATGGTTCATCTGGTCTAGAGGAGTGAATATAAATAAATAAATTAGCTATACTCAGTTATGGGACTCGATTGGTAGATAATTGGTCAATACTTTCCATGCTTGATTAATGATTGTTGGTTTATGGTGGCACATATTAGCTTTAGAATATTGTCCGCTGCGTTGAACAGTTGGTGAGCAGTGACCATGAACACTCCAGTTAAATGACTACTGCTGAAAGTGAAAGTGACTATTTGTCATTTGGAATGCACAGAGCTCAAAATTCATCCTCGTAATTAACCCAAACACTCAACATGCAACAATGCACAGCCATATCCAGCACCCGGAGAGCAACGATGGGGATGGTACCTTACGTAAGGGAGGCTCAGGGCAACCTATTGGTCTGGGATTCAAATCCAAGACCTCTCGATTATGGGATGTATTCACACTAGACCAAATACTACTGCAGTTAACGGAGGTTTTCCAGAATTCCTGAATTATAGTTCAGTTCCAGTGATCTAACTGAAGGTTACTTTAGTGATCACATCACAGAACCACTTGCTTGACTCACCCACAGTTGAAGAACAAGTGGTTCTGCATATCATGTCTAGGACTGACAGCAGATGGAGAGAGAACTGCATCCACTGGTATCTCTTCTTCCATTTTTTTAAGCACCATGCTGTGCACTTGTTCCTATGCAATCGTGAAAAACAAGATTCAGAAAAGCCTGCACGGTGCTACTGAGCTTGGCTTTCATCTTTCATCAGCCAAAAGTTCCCATCAGCAAAACCGCCCCCCCCACCTCGCCTTTCAAACACAAAGCGCAGGAGAGAATGGGAAAAGGCGTGCAGAATGGCAGCGTACGGGGTTCCCACAAAGGAGCAATCAGAAAACAAGTGAGGCTCATGTGAATAATGAACATCGCTGAAAGGACTGCACATGTTTCTCTTATCGTTTGTCTTTAAAAGTAAAACGTCAGCTAAAAAGAAAAGCCTCACTTAGTTTATGCGCAAGTGTGGTGTTTAAGTGGAGATCAAGAAGGTAAACATGAAACTTTAGTTTGTGTAGATCTTATTAGGTTGGCTGACCTGCAGGCCGCGGGTCAGGAGTACAGGTGAGTAAAAGACTCTGTTTTAGATCAGGTCTAGAGGACACTAAACCCCAATGATGGTCTACCGGGTCTAGAGGACACTAAACCCCAATGATGGTCTGTCAAGTCTAGAGGATACTAAACCCCAGTGATGGTCTGTCAGGTTTAGAGGATACTAAACCCCAGTGATGGTCTGTCAGGTTTAGAGGATACTAAACCCCAGTGATGGTCTGTCAGTTTTAGAGGACAGTAAACCCCCTACAATGGTCTATCAGGTCTAGAGGACACTAAACCTCAATGATGGCCTATCAAGTTTAAAGGACACTAACCCCCAATGATGGTCTGTCAGGTCTAGAGGAAAACTAACTCACGATGGCCTATCAAGTTTAAAGGACACTAACCCCCAATGATGGTCTGTCAGGTCTAGAGGACACTAAACCCCAATGATGGTCTGTCAGGTCTAGAGGACACTAAACTTCAATGATGGCCTATCACGTTTAAAGGACACTAAACCCCAATGATGGTCTGCCAAGCCTAGAGGATACTAAACCCCAATGATGGTCTATCAAGTTTAAAGGACACTAAACCCAAAAAATTGTCTTTCTGGCATCAGTTGGCACCTATAGAACTTATTAGATAGATAGATAGATAGATAGATAGATAGATAGATAGATAGATAGATAGATAGATAGATAGATAGATAGATAGAGTATTGTGTAATGTATATTATGAAGAGTGAATTCATTTGAAAAGTCTATTCTCCATCAGATCTTTTTCAGATCAAAATAGGAAACAAACTAAAAGCGCTAAATATCTATTGTCGAGGTCCAACCTGGTACCTCCAACCGCAGCTTGGAATGACCTGACATTTCCACTGCACTTTCATGTTCAACCAACCTACGAAATGGTCCAAAAATATTAGCTGACCTTTTTTTGAGGATGCCTTTTTAAAATTTTTTTCTGCTGTGTGTGTGTTTTAGAGAAACATCAGGACCATCGTTCACTTTTTAAGAACCGTTGCCGGACCCTTTTTTTTCGGTTCTGATTTGTGGTGCAGTGCTGAATGTCAGACAGCCATGACGTACACCCGACTCTCAAAAGGAGCAGAAGTTGATGAATGATGTGCCCGTGCCAGCATCGAGACAAGCCATCCCGAATAGATTCGGAGGCGGTGGGGGGGTTCGGAGGGGGGCAGGATCGCATGTCAACAGGAAGCAGCGATACACTTACTGGAGTGAAGGTTGAGTGTGTCAGAGAAATCTTATACAGCTTCCTGACGGAGTTCATTTTCCTCTCGCCGGTGTCTCTTTATAGTTTTAAGCAAAGACACTGCCAAACAAATTAGGCCCAAGGCCTCCAGCGCCCTGCCACTGGGCCCCTTTAAAGATTAATATGTATTGACAGTGTATGGATGTCAAGCTTGTGGCCTTCTCACGTTTCCCTCCGCCTGAGTGACTTGAATTGAATGCCTGGCCAGACAAAATCCATTCTGGTCAGATTTGAACATTACTAGAAGACCGCAACAATGCTGCACTATACTTATGATCCCACCCCAAAGCTAGGAAGCCAGTAATGGCTCACCATTACCCCAGGGTGCTGGATTCTGACACTTACTCAAACTGAGCCATGTGTTGTTCGTAATGCTTAACGGAGAGAAGGTTATTTACAGTTAACCTACATATTTTCTACAACCTACCCATTTTAATGCAGGTTCTTCTTGGGGAGCCTTTAGGGGTCGCCACAGCACATCATCCGTTTCCATTTCTTCCAGTCCTCTGCATCTTCCTCCTTCAAACCTGCCACCTGCATGTGCAACCACCCGCAACAATACATTGGATTTCAAGAAAGCAGGGCAGCGGTGGCCTAGTGGTGAGGGAGTTGCTCCGCATCGGAAGATTGTGGGTTCGATTCCCTCACAAGTAGGTTGCCCTGAGGTACCCTTGAGCAAGGTACCGTCCCCATCACTGCTCCCCAGCCTGCTCCCCTGCTCCCCGGGCGCTTTCAATAGCCGCCCACTGCTGCACGGTGTTTGAGTGCAGGGGTTAAATGCAGAGGTCCGATTTCGTTGTGGTTCACGTCTGCTGTGATGTGACCTCGCAATGACAAGGGTTGTCACTTTCACTTTTTTCTTTGGATGCAAAACATGAAGATTTGAGGGGCTCGAGACTTTTGCACAGAGCCGTTTTTTAAACTGAAAGAGCTACTGTGGCCTAACTTAGTTGTGATATCTTATTTGTTCTCATATACAGCAGGTAGCTCAGTATTCTATCACTCAACCCCTTGGTTTCCCCATTTTTAATAACGTTTAAGAGTTAGTTTAGAGGTTTTCACAAATGCATCAAACCTACAGGTCCCTGTGGTGTCTCCAAATTCTGGCTGCTAGTTTAGACCCTGAATTATTGGCTCAACACCGCGATGAAGTTATCATTAGTGTCTCTCAGCTGTCAAAGAATTCAATAATGAAGGGTTGATAAAGTAATTATGCAGTATGTATATTTTTTTTTAATCTTCAGGAAACATCAGAGCATTCTCAAGGATCTTGAGAGAAAGAGAGTGATCTAGTGTTTAGGGACGAAGCCCCAGGATTGGAAGGTCATGGGTCAGAATCCCAGACCAGCAGGTCACCCTGAGGTACCCTTAAGCAAGATACCGTCCCCATCACTGCTCCCCGGCCACTGGAAATCGCTGCCTCCTCCCTGCACGGTGTTGCATTTTGTTTTTGTGTGCGCACAAGGCCAAATAGCTACTTTCACTTTCATTTTAGCCTCAGAGCACAGATGTCATCATCATCGGTATGACCTACAAAGATTTTTTTAATGAATTCGGCCCACCACTCTCTTTTTAATGGGCTGGGAAATCCATGAAAGTGAGGATGACATAAAGCGGTGCGATGTTGACTTTTATGTACACTTTATGGCGTATTCAGTAAGACGGCATTCGATCGGCGGCCATGATGGTGAAGGGAGATAAAGAGCGTGCACTGTAGCGGCCCAACGACCCTGGAGACGGTAATAAAGCTGAATTCATTTCCGCACGTAGTGAGCCAACACCTGAGACCACGAAGAACAACGGCCCTTAAATCAAAGAGCACAGTTCTCAACCCATTACCGCCAATATGTGCCACTCAGACTGTAACCGGTACCATGTCTGTAGGGTCCGGCATTCATCGCTGTCATTACCATCTTGTAAAATCAGGAAGAGTTATGTCATGTCCATGGAAGTTCCAAAGTTGGACAAGCTTTAAAAAATGTAAAATATCTTATTTACCGCATAGAGGTTTAAAAGCAAGGGTACTGCCACAGTGGTGGGGAAAAAAAGAATGTGACTGACAAGAGACAAACCTCTAGGGATGGGCACGTCTACAGTCTTGTGAAAAAGTCATGAACCCCCCTCATTTCATTAGATTTCGATAGGAGATAGCACAAGAATGCAATTAGATTCAAGCTTCAAGTAGATTCAAGGTGCTTTCAGCATCACCAGAATATTAATCTTTGTCATTTCTTCATATTTTACCTCCAAGGACTTTCAGACTTTCTCACATCTTAATTGAGGAATCTCCGTTTCTTCCTGAAGGACAATGTTTTTGTCTCTCGTTTTCAGTTCCTGTGCAGCTCCACGAAGAACAGAACAAAAGGCAGCCGACATCCAAAGAAGAAGCCTGGAGAACTGCTCCTGAAGGCGAGCTGGTCTTAAAGAGTTGAGGCTGTTGATTTTAAAGCTGGTGAGAAGTCTTCAAACTTCAAAAAAGGAAAGAAAGGAGGGATAGCACAAGATCCACATCCATATGTTCAACCTACATCCACTTCAAGATGCTGGAGGATTCCCAAGAACTCCTAACCCAGATGGCTCTACATCCAACCTTCCTTGTTTAGAATAGGCCCAAAAAACAGCAGGTGTGGTTGACTCGTAGCCTTGTCGTTGAGCAGAAGAGGCGAGTGGTTTCAGATCATTGGGTTTTTGAGGCGCTGACAATTCTTCATAGGCAGAGATGGAGGAGATCCACTGCCACTTTCTATTCCCTCCTTCTCTTTGTTTCTTCACGGCCAGGAGGAAAGTGTGTTTACTGAGACTCCTGTTCTCTAAAGCACTCTGGTTTAAACAGATAAAGCTCATGCCTGGAAGGGAATTTCGAGGAGACATTTTGCTTAAGTTATATTATGCATTCTTATTCCCTATTAACGCTCACACACAGCACACACACACTTTTTCTCTCTCCCCATTCTCAACCAGAGGACTCTGACCACATCTAGAACTCACCATTCAGACCAGGGACACCTTGGTTCATGGTTCATGGTGTCGGGCTGTGTTTCACAACGACAGTGTGTCGCTTTCACTTTCACTTCATTCTAGAGTGCTGACCTAGAGCTGCACTTATTAAGGTCACAGTCATGAAATGGAGCCCAACAATTGGAGAATAAAATGCAATTCCATCTCATTACCAGTGGTTAATCTGACAATCCACAGCTTCAAACCTGCCCCTACAGGCCTAGCCAATGGGAGAGCTTATTTACTCATGCTCACCTGGATACAAGGGAAGGAATGCAGTCTGGACAACGTTTTGATGTGTCTAATATCAAAGGAACCATGAGAAAATGATGGACATTTATTTTTTAGTTTTAATAATCATTCTAGAAAGCTTTGAGAGAAAGTTCTCCTCTGAATGATGATGATGATGATTATCTTATTTAAGTTGGAGGAACATGTTTGCACATTAGTTTACACGGAGAGGTTTTCTTACATAGAACTGTACTAGATAAGGATTTCCATTACATTTACCTTTACGGCATTTAGCAGACGCTATTATCCCAAGCGACTTACATTTCCTAATTACTCTGGAGCAACGCAGGGTTAAGGGTCTTGCTCAGGGACCCAGTAGTGCTAGAAGTGGGATTCGAACCGGGGACCTCTTGATCCAGAGGCAAGTACCCTACCACTAGACCACCGCCACCGCCATTACATTAATGATAAGAACACAGAGAGCAATAATAATGATCAAAACAATGAGGATGCCTCCTTAGAAACCCTCAGTGCTCGTGTTTCTCCTGACCAGTAGGAATATCTGACACCAATTATACGATTTGCGATGATAACATGAGAAACCTGTAAAACTCTAACAACTTTGAATCCGCTGTCCTGAGCCCAGACTATGAGAGAATGACCTGCAAATTCTGATGATGAGTAAGAATATCTCTGCGTTGGATGTAAGTCTCCCAACCTTGTTAGCACAGCTTTATCAGCAAAATATGGAATATACAGGACGACAATAGTGGTTCTTTACAAGAAGTACATTTACAAGGAGTACACTGTCAGTGTGAAAGCTAGCTAGCTAACCCTAGGACCCCTATTTATATTGAGGGAGCGAGAGAATGAATGGGTCGGCTGGCATCCCTGGTGAAACTGAAAGAGCGTAGCCATCTATAGGGGTCAGATCAGTGTTGCTAAGGCTTTTTGGGTGGCAGTCCCAGATATTAGTGCCATGATTGGACCGCCAGTGAGTAGCCATCAGCTGGAGTGCTGCCGATGAACTAACCCAACCTAAAGTCTTTCTTGGTATTTTAATGTGAAAGCGATTATTTGTCATTGCGAAGATATATGCAGTGCTTGAGGAGCAGTGACGGGCGTTGTACCTTGCTCAAGGGTACCTCAGGACAACCCGCTGCTCTGGGATTCAAAACCACAACCTTCCCATCCTGGGGCCGAGTCCCACCCTTGCTCCACTGTGTTTAGTTTACTAGTTTTGACACTTTGTTTTATATTCGCAGAAACCTGAGTCAACGTCCTTCCTGTAGGATTCTAAAATTCCACCTTAAAAAGCCATGCCCAGCTCAGATGTGTCAGCAGGCAAGCTAGTTTGAGGAGCTTATGTAATCCAACAACATGAAGCGCCCAAGGATGGCTTTCTTCCGTCGGTAAACCTGTTTACATAAATGCTGTGGGATTAGTGAGGGATCTCCATGTAGGTGAAACTCCCCATCCAGCTCAGCTCTCCAGCTTCCACAGGCAGATCTCCAGCTTCAAAAGATACGCCTAATGGAGCAGGTCCTGCCAAATAGAAGGCACATCGAGAACGGAGATACTGCCTTGTGAGGAAGCATCGACCCTCTTGCGAGTTTGGGGGGGAAACGTGGCTTGGACCAACGGAGCTCCGAAAGTCCAAGCAGACGTGCAGATGTAGGGAATTAAGAGCAAAAAGGACTCACTATTCCCAGCGAATACAAGGGAAAGAAATACACAGGGATGAACTTGGATGGCCTACTTTATGCCCAGTGGGGCTGATTTGCCCGTATTTGCTGATGAGGCAAAAGAAGAAAGCTGCTAAAGAGAAGCGAGTGTTGCCTTTGAACAACAAACATGCAAAGGAAAAAAAAAATAAAAAGAAATACATTTCAAGAGGAGCTCTGTTTTGCCAGCACTTATTTATGATCCAATAACGATCCCTCTCTTCCAAGCAAAACGCTTCGGCGAGGCACTGGGAGAGGTAAATATTGATACAGCTCCATCCTGCCAGGCACCTAAAGCGTGCTGCATCGCCATAAAATGAATTCGACAACGCTGGGTGGCAGTTTCCAGAGCCCGGGGCTGTGTAGGGATCACGACAGGGTTTGGCGGATGTGTTCAGGGTGTTTCTGCTTCCACACTTTGGGCCTCTGATTAGGTGTCGAGGATGTTCTCTCTCGTCTCCACGGCAAAGGAGACATTAAAGGGATCTCCGACTGCAGGCAATAGCAGTGAATGTATTTTTTATGATTTGCAACCTCGTGAAGATTCGTAAATTACATCACTGCGAGGCACCGCGTTTGGGCGGGTAAATACACAAACAAAAACTGGAAAATAAATGTTTAGCTCAAACAAACGTTCCCATCAGAGTCAGGCCAGGTTGGATGGTGTGGGTAACCATGGAGGACCGTAGTTTCAGAAACACTTCATGAAATGGAGGTTGTTTCACTGGAGTTTCTTAGAAGACCCTAAACTGCTTCTTCTTCTTTGGCTGCTCCCATGTAGGAGTCGCCATAATGGCTCATCAGTTCTTCCTGTCTTCTGCATCTTCCTCTTTTATACCAACCACCTGTATGTCCTCTCGCAACACATCCATAAACCTCCTCGTCCCTTCATCTTCTCTTTCCAGGCAGCTCCTTCCTTCTCCTGATACACTTCTCGTCTCTCCTCTGGACACGTCCAAACCAACACAGAGTCTCGTTTCTCTGACTTTGTCTCCAAATCGTCCAACCTGAGCTGTCCCTCTAATATACTCATTTCTAATTCTGTTCTTCCATGTCACTCCCGATGCAATCTCAGCATCAACTCTGATACCTCCAGCTCTGCTGCCTGTCTATACGTCAGCACCACCGTCTCCAAACTGTATGGCATAGCTCGTCTCACTACCTTCCTGTAAAACCTTTCCTTTCACTCTTGCTTGTACCCATCTGTCTTCAGCTCCAATATCTTGCTCAAGGGTACCTCAGGGCAACCTTCTGGTCTGGGACTCCAACCCATGACCTTCCAATCCTGGAGCCGACTCCCTAAATACTAGGCCCCAATAAAAACAATCTACTGGAAATAATGAACATTAACTTCACTGCTTCACTTTCATCCACGTCCCTACTAGCTCTCCCATCACGTATTTTCTGTGTTTTTGCGTCCTTTAGGCTGGAACGGGTCTGGACGTTGGGAAGGTGATGGAAGATAAAAATAATGGAAAATGTCATTCATTCAAATGGACAAGGACAAAGTCAGAACTACAAAACTAAAGACTCTGCTCATATGCAGGAACGAAGTAGTTCTACTTCCCATCTCAGATTTAAGGTGGAGTTCTGTGTTGAACTTCCTGTCTACAGCTGCAAAAAGAGATTGAGAAAAACACTGGATTGCTTCTCTTATCTGTTCCTCGGTGACCCCCCATCCAGTCCACAGTTTAATTCAGTTCCAGCTCCTAAAGTGGCTGGGACGGGGACTCTGTGGACTCATGATTCCCTGGCTCAGGTGTGCTGCCAGCTGGAATGAGATAAAAATGTGGACTGGCTGGGTCCCCAGAGGACTGGGTTATGAATCTCTGAACTACATTAATTCACAGGTGTTTAGTTTGCACATATGCGACAAAAAAGTTGTTTGAAGCCTCCTCACGTTGGCTTATTCTGGATCAACCTCGCAGGAATACATTTACACGAACAATGTTATTTACTAAGTTACAAAAGAACCAGAAGAAGAGTGTGGATCGTCTAGGAAGCACCGTCTACTGGATGTTTGTTCATGTATTACTCGAGCCTGTGTCTCTTCAAACGTCTTATTAAAACTGTGATTCATTTTAAACCACCCCCATTTTTCACACGGTTCTCCAGTGTCCACCAAACCAGCAACTCAAAAGTCATATGTCCAGCATATTTCACAGATCCTTGACTGAGCTCTGGGAACTTTGGAGGCAAAGATCTTTCAAGACCCAAAGGCAAGATGTTTGTTATGTTCCTCAAACATCTGCCTCCATTTCTTCTTGTCCTCTGCATCTTCCTCTTTCACAGCTGCATGTCCTCTCTCACCACGTCCATAAGCCTCCTATTTGGTCATCCTCTTCTCCTCCCTCCAGGCAGTTCCATCCTCAACATCCTTCTCCTGACGTAATCCTCATATCGTCTCTGGACGCGTCCAAACCAGCGCAGTCTCACTTCTCTGACTTTGTCTCCAAATCAACCAACCTGAGCTGTTCCTTTAATACACCAGTTTCTAAGCTTTCCATCATGGTCCCTCTCAATGAAAATCTCTGCATCTGATGCTTCCAGCTCCTGCAAAATAAAGAAATAAAAAAAAAGGAAAGAAACTCCTTAACACTTCCTTTGCTCAGAACAAGCAGTGGCCTGAATGTGGTTTAGTTCCAGCCTGGCATTTCACTCTCCATCTTGTTGGTTGAATTCTATTCGTTTCAACTCCTTTTTGGTTGGACATGGAGGAAATGTGATTGGACCATTGCTCGGAAATGATACCAGGGGTTTCCTTTTCATTTTTCTGTGCTAATCTTAAAATGCATGTGAAAGATTTTGTAAAGAAGGCTGTAACTTTAGAGCTGGTGCCCTTTGAGTACAATTATGGTGAAAAAACTTCTCATGCAATCAGATGAGCAAAGTACTGCAGAGTCTTTCTGATATTACGGAAAATATATTTGGTTCGCAAAATTCTGAAAAAGTAAAAAGTGTGTGAGGTATAGTTTTGGGGAAAAATGTAAAAAGATACAAAAGCTTGTGCTGCTGAGGTTCAAATCAGGCCTGACCGGGTCAGATGAGAGCCTGCTGCTGGGACTCCAGCTCTGCTGGGACAGTGATCTGTCGGGTTGTATCCAGGTCCGGAACCCGAATTTCAGGGCGGATTAAAGCCCTCCTGAAACAGGAAGCAGCAGTGCAACAGTGGGCCACTCAGCATAATGCTAAAATCATCCAGCAGAACCAAGAAAGCGTCAGTCTATTTGAGCAGGCTTCAGGGGAATTGCATTTGGAAATGCTTTTACGGCTCCCGTAGCACGCCGTACAGCAAACAGCAGCGCTGTAAAGATCAGTAGGTGCGTATGGAAGATTGAGATGGAATTGCATTCAAATGAGGAAGCCGGGAGAAGTGACACACATCATGAAATATTTCCACTTTTCAAACAAAGGACGGCGCCTTGACACAGGAAGAGTGGGTGTCGGGACAGGCTGAGGACCGGGAGGCTGGCGGGGGAGTATTTTCTGGCGTAATCTGGGTGTCAGCAGGAGCAAGACCCATGAAGGTAGGGGACAGGGCATAGGCTGTGGCAAATTCAGCCTTTTGAACCGGAGATGACAGGCAGGTCCGGAGGCCAGCGGTGACACATCTTTTGGTAATTGGATCCCAGGATGGACACAATGACTTCTTGGTATTGTGGCATTTTTTGCAGCATTCAGGCCGGTAATGACCGGAGGCTTGGGGGAGACTGGAGCACATGAGCAGTAAATTAGCACCTGTTCATAAAAAAAAATAAATAAAAAAAAAAACAACCAAAAAAAACACCATGGGCCGAATTACAGACAGCCCCCCGCGGTCAAGAAAGCCGTCGGTTCGTTCTGCTGAGAAATGACTTTAGATGTCAGAGAACTTTTGATGTTGGCCGTCCTCAAGTGAACCACAGGAAGGACTGTAATTATACAGTGGCTGATTGCTTTCCCCTCAGAGACTAGACAACACCGGACTTGTGTCGAGTAAGGAACTTCTTCTGGAAGCAATAACGTGGGTTAAGAGTAACAGCAGTTAAAATAAATTGCATTTCCTTCTTTTTCCTTCAGTCGCGCCTGTCTCCACAAATCAGTTCCCATTTCTGCATCTTCATCTTTCACACCTGCATGTCCTCTCCCACCACATCCATGAACCTCCTCTTTGCCCTTCCTCTTCTCCTCTTTCCTGGCAGCTCCATCCTTCTCCTGATATGCTCCTTGTCAGCACATGTCCAACGCAGTCTCACTTCTCTGCCTCCAGTTCATCCAACCTGAGCTGTCCCTCTAATATTCTCGTTTCTGTCCATCCTCATCACTCCCACACATCTCAGCATCTCTAAATCTGATACATCCAGCTGATTTTTATTTTTTTTAGCAGCTCCAGCCTTTCCATCCGGTGTAGACATGGCTGGTCTCGCACTTCAAAATTAACGACATTCAGTAACTAAGTGCTCAGAGGAGTAGGATCTACAAAGGGCAGGAAACCAGCAGCAGAACAGGGCATGAGGTCTGTAAATCTCTCAGGAGATCAAATTTGTTCATGGATTTTCACGCAGCTGTTAACGGGGATTCTTAGCAATATGGGTCAATGTCATTGTAACATTTTACTGAAAAGCAACGCTCATAGGACTACGCGACGCCTAATAATGGTATTTTCTGACAGTTGACATGGAGCAACATTAACATTTAACATCACTCGTCCCACAGGGTTTCATCTTTCTCTTTTATTTGTGCCGACAGTAGACGCTTGTTGGAATACACCTTTATAAATGTCAGTGGGTAACTTGCAATCGCCATGAAAGATCTTATATAGATGTCATATATCTTCATGAACATTAGACTTAATGTGGTGGCCTAGTGGTTAGGGAGTTGGCCCAGCATCGGGAGATTGTGGGTTCGTTGTAGTAGTAGGTTGCCCTTAGGTACCCTTGAGCAAGGTACCGTCCCCGTCACTTCTCCCTGGGCGCTTTCAGTAGCTGCCCACTGCTGCATGGGTTAAATGCAGAGGTCCAATTTCGTTGTGGTTCACTGTGTGCTGTGCTGTGACCTTGCAATGACAAAGGTTGTCACTTTCACTTTAAGGTGATGCACACTCTTAGTAATGTGACACTGTTTTTTCTGTTATATTAAAGTGATTTCTACCCGTTTCCATTTTCGAATGATTCCGAATTAAGACTTAAGAACTCTTGGAGAATGTTCCTAAGTGAGTGAAACTGCTCCGGACTCAATATCAAAAAACCTGGGGCAGATTTCAGGGCACAGAAATACCGATATCCTGTTCTCAGAACTGATGGCTTATGAAGGTCAACAGAATTCAAAGATGATCATGCAAGGACGACGCAAATGAACTATCCGTTTATTTTCCAGGTTTAAACAGACATTAAAACTCCATATTTGAGTGTGAATGCATGTTGATTTTTGCCCCGAATGAGATTTTTAATAACACTTAAAGTGGGTGTTTTACAGCCAACCGCATCCACAGGGATCTCCTACCACTTCTTACTTTCTTCGGGCTCCCAGCACACCTGAGCCAGGCGTTGATCAGCTCGTCTCAGGTGTGTTGGCGACTGGATGAGAAGGAAAATGTGAAATGACTGGGGGTCCCTGAGGAACGAGTTAGGAACCTCAGCAATGCAGTGATGGTGGTGCTCAAAGAGTAAGATGCAGGATCAGCTTCATGTTTTGGCTCTGTTTGGCGGGATCAGACAGACAAGCGAACGTTCCTCGCCCTCAAAGTTTCGTCTGAAGAAGCACAGCTGTGCCAGGCTTCAAAAGCACTTGTGGTGAATCCTAATGAGCCTCGCCCGTAATTCTTCACACGCCTCTGTCAGAGGGAAAACAAAAGACGAGCGGGCTCCGCCGTACGCGACAAAATGCCACTTTGTCAGCCGTCACGCGGGAGGACTCTCAGTCAAAGGTGAGGGACTCTTTTATTGAGAATAATTTGTTTGATCAGAGTTTATTGCAATCCGCATCAAACAAGAAAATCCAACAATGACATTCAAAACTGTCATTCCAAAAAGCCTTAAAATACATCAATGGATGATTGTTCTGAGTCGTGTTTTAACAAAACATTATCTTCTTGCGGTACGATTCTTTCAGACAATACGTCCTAAACCGTAGCCAAACCGTGACTAACAATTGGCACCAGAATGAAGATATCTTTCAGAAGAGCTTGAAAGAACGGAATTCTCTAATTTCTTGGGATTCTTGCATGTGCAAATGTGGACCAACGTCTAGGCCTTGCACAAGCAACACCATGAAGGGGTCAAACGATGCTCTGACTTTCGTGAAACCACCACCAAGTGTCTTACTTCACGAATTAACCAACCAACCGAAATCCACTCACGATGATGTTTGTACATGGACTCGTCTAGAAGGAAGACCTGATTGCGAAGTGATCCCATTGAAGCCCTGTGAAGAAACAATATCTTGCATTCTTTTTGCACGCACACTCCAACAAACGTATAGAACTGTCTGAATGGGATCCAACAAATGGAAATGAGCGTAAAAATAAGCAGCTCTTTTGTAGAGGCTTGCAAAAATGCTAATAACATTTGCTCACTGTCACCGTGTTGGACTCTTTACAAAGTAATAATTCCAGAAACGCAGACAGACACGTTAACATTGCCTTCAGGCTCACGTTCTGTTGCTCTAAGGAACGACAGTGCTTGGCGAATTCTTCCTCCGCTGGAAAGAATTCGCTAAATTGCACGGTTTTGTGGTATCGAATGTTACTTTGTGTGGCAGGAAAACATCCTGAGAGGCTGAACCTGAACTCCGGGGTCACCTGCAAATGTCTTGGGAGTCCTGTTTTTCTTTGCATGCTCTTTTTCCCACTCAAGACTTTTCTTTTATCCTCCATTAGAGGCAGTGGCAGTGAGAGGAGTGGTTATCAGGGGAATTTGGCAGCACAGGTAAGAGCATGCCCTTAAAAATGGAAACCCTAAAGACCCGCACTCCAAATCTGGAAGTCTTCACCAGAGGGCTCATTAAAACTCCCCACCATATAGGAATCAACAATGCCTTCTAGTTGTTCTTCAGTCCAAACATTAGGGGATTTCTTCTGCGCTAGATGTATTACAGGACCCAGACCCGTGGGAGTCCATTCTTTCACATACAGTACACCTTACACAGTGTGAGTAAATCTCTGTATGGTCATAAAGGACCTCCCTGGAGTTCTACGAGAGCAGGCCTATAGCAAGAACACCATATTAATTTGAGCTGCATATGAAAAGTAATGGCTGAGAAAACACAGGTTGTATATCACTGTGTTTCGTGGAGACAGGAGGTAGATCTCATTTAGAAGGACTATGTGCCGCAGAGGTGTGGTCGGCCATGAGTCCGATCCCAGACTTGAAATTCGCCCGACCCACAGTAGGAGACCTTGAGTAGAACTGTTGTAAACTCGATGGCCGTCATTATCCCAGAGTCCACTGTGGGTCATTTACTTTCAGATAGACGCCCAGCAGATGGGAAGAAGGTAATCTCCTGCTAGATGTCTTGAATGGACTTTGGGAGGTTTCCGAATGCTTTTTAGCAAGTGTTAAACACTGTAAGCAACTGTTACAAAGCTCGGACTGCTTCAAAATGGGACAAATTAGACTCTTTGCACGCCCTATAAGACTTGTCCTTGCTCAGGTACGGGGACTGTGCTGAAAATGAGAGACTTTGTCCTTCAGGAAGATCTGGAGAACTGTTCCTCAATGATACATTAATAATACAGGAGAGTTTCTTTGGAAGCAAAATATGAAGAAATTAGTAGCTCAATATTTCTGCAAAGTAAAGTAAGTTATCCAATTAGTGCCATCCATCCCATAATTTTTCATTGGACAAAGAGATTTATAAAAGTTTTGGTACTGGAAATTTGGGCTTGTACTCTTTAAATGTCACAAATGCACCTCTACCTCTAGGTTGCTAACTAAACAGATATGGATGCAGATATGGCTGTTCCACATCTAATACAGACTTTGTCCATCAGAGCCATGGTAGATACTTTTTATGGTTCTAATAATCCTGACACATCAGTTATTACTTTAGATCCTGTTGGAAGTGGGACATGAAACCCAAACACAATTGGATTCCTGCATTCTGGAGGGTCCATTATCTCTTTTCTTCCAAAGAAGCCAACCATCTGCTCCACTGTCTTCATGCCAGGCTCTTCATCAATGACATAATCTTCACAGGCAAGTGTATTGGGCTGTTTGCGGAAACAGCCGTGAAACTCTGTCACCCTAAGCAAGCAATCTGCAAGGGGATTAGCGCACCAAACCGGAAGAGAGGACATATTTTCCATCCCTTCTAGATATGTCCGCTGACACGGTGCACCCTGTGAGCTCCCATGCTTTGCCTTTCCCATGAACACTGCGTTGGATCATCAGTTTGAACGTTGCATCAAAAGGAAAGGGAAGGTCAAGAGATGAAAAGATCCTGTTACAAAGAAAAGAGACATCAAACTAGGCTTTCAAAAAGAGGTTCTTCCAAGCAATCTCATTCAAGAACCACAAACTCCATTCTTATTGTTTACCATCTCTAATGTAGATCATATCCTGTCCACTGAGGATTACACCTGAGGCATGATCAGGTCAGTTTGCCATTTCACTTTGACCATCAAGGTCTTTATGATCCCAAGACTTGACCATTTTTCAAGTGTCCAACATATCAGCTTCACAAAGTCCCCGATCCATGAGAGTGTCCACTGTAAGAAAAGAAAGAAAGTTTGAATATTGGGGTGTTTTTACCCCAAAAATGATGCCAGTATGTCCTTTACGGAGCTGTTTAGAAATATCTAGAACTTAAAATTAAAAACATTTTCCCTGAATTAATAAGTTACCATCAAGAAAAATGACCTAGAACATCAGAGTTTGCACCTCATGTTATCCAGTTAATACCTAGAACCTAAGGGACTGCAAAAGTAAAAAGTACTCCGAAGTGACTGATCCAATGATCTATCAAATGAGCGTCCCAAATTTTTAGGCATTTAAAGGCCCTTGAGATGATTCTCAAAAGCAGTAGCTCCTGAAACCCCTCTTTAGGTTCTCACTAGATGATTCCTCCACACCACTGGGTTGAATCGAAGCAAACATGGACTACCTGGGGGAGACTGAAGCGAAGTGATGGGGATGCTACCTTGATCAAGGGTACCTCAAAGCAACCTATTGATCTCGGATTCAAACCCGTGACCTTCAAATCCTGGAGCCTAGTCTCTAAGCACCCCCAAGAAGCGTTTTTTGAGAACTTCAGAGTTGTTTTTCAGAGCAACCTTTCTGTAAAGGTGTCTAGAAGAAAACTTCAGTCCCCATCTTTGGTGATCCATAGACCTGAATGTGTCTTAGAACCCTTCAGTTTTTGCAGTTTCTCAAACTTGCTGACCTCATAAACTCACAAGCAACCGGAGATATCTCCTTCAGCGAGGTTTTTGCGATAGCAGAGGTGGGCCGCAAGGCCGCCGGGTCCTGCAGATTAGGAGGGATCCTTGTGCATGAGGAGGGGAGGGGCGCCCGGAGAGGAGCTGGGATGTTTGAGCGGCTCAAACATTTTTCCTGCCATCTGTAATTGGCAGCTGTGAAGATTTGGAACGGAAGCCTCTTCGGCTTCCAAGCATGCAGGAGGGAGATTTGATAAGGTGAACGATTTATCTGCCTTACTGAACTTGTAACTCGCATATGCGCATAGATTGTTTTTGTTTTTCGCCCGACGGTCGCAGGCCAGATGGATGACGTCTGCTCTGCCACTCTCCTCTTCCCTGATGTGATCTCGCAATCATTTCCTATTCATGCCAGTGCCATCAATGTGGCCCTAAAAAGAGAAAAGAGAAAGAAAATAAAACCCAAACAGTCATGGTTATAAGCCATGATGGCAAGCACCGCTTCTCTGACAAGAACATTTGGGTCGTTTTATGATCTTCACATAAAAGTCACATATTTTTACTTTTCCATTCCGTTAAAGTGGTCTTTGTGGCATCTTAAACCCACGTGGGTTTAGTAAAATTGATGATTTGTGTTCCTGCCATTTGCTCTTTTGCAGCAGATACGGTTCTTTCAGCGAGAACCCCAGTTCTACACTCGTTCTTTTTCTGGCAAGACAAGGTCGGGCCACGGATGGAAATAGTTACCTCTCCGGTGCCTGAATTGATGTCAAGTCTTGGCAACCCAAGTCCGACACGAGGAATGGCAGGGGTGTAACGTTACTGTCCAGTCAGGGTTCGGTTGGACTGGTGATTCAGGGCTCATGATTCAAAAAGAGATAAATGTTGGGTTTAAATTCTGGTCTTATCAAATTCCCACTTCTGGGATCACTTGTGGGTTGGATTCCCTCTCCAGTAGCAAGGTACCATCCCCATCACTGCTCCCCAGGTGCTGGATCTGTCTGCTCATTGCACATGGTTGCTGAGGTTGCATTTCTGGAGCAGCAGTGGTCTAAGGTTTAGGGGCGAGGCTCGATGATTGGAAGGTCATGGGTTTGAATCCTAAAGTAACAGGTTGCCCTTGATCAAGGCACCGTCCCCATCACTGCTCCCTGGATGCCGGATGTATGGCTGCCCCCTGATGCACTGTGGGTTCACTGTGTGCTCAGAGTAACATGTAGTCACTTTCATTTCCTTTTCACTTCATGTATATAGAATATAGTCTTACAGATTTTTCCTTGAAAACATTACCATTTGGGTTCCGCAGTTATTAACTACAGGAAGTACCTGCAACGCCGCTGCCAGTAAGTTCCAATAAATGCTCCAGCAAAATTTGGAAAAGTGTCTCAGAGGACGCCTCGACTCTCTCAACGTTATACGAATGTGTAACAGATGGACATGATCAAAATGGGAAAGTAATGAAAGAAAAATACTAAGTTAGAATAGAGGTTGATGGCGGGAAGAGCAATGTCAAAAATGAAAGACAGCCATTTATTTCTAGCTGTTCCTTCAGCAGCACATTTCTCACGCCTGTCCTGGAACAGAGGGACGTGATGTGCTGCCCTCATGAGCCCATTTGAGAGGATATGCAAATAGCGGCCCGGAGATAATTGGGCTGTTCGAGTGAAATCGAGGATGTATGTCATTTTTTAAATCTTTTGTAATGCCGTGCATCATATTTCACCATGAATTTAAAAAAACCAACACAATACTTGCTGTTAGTGGCTCCTGTGCTGTCCACTGCTGTCCCCTGATCCTTCCGTTGTCCCCTCTCTCTCATCCCCATACGTTGCATTGCTATAATTTCAGAAATGAAATGTAAAACATATGGAGCTTCCGCTCCTTCTTTCAGTCCGCCAATCGATGGGAAGCGAATTATAGCGCAGCCAGGCGAACGATTTTAATCTGGGACTAAGTATCCTACAGTGGATTAGTCTCCGACGCCTTCCTACCTCCAGCGCTCTTCATGAAATATGGATAAGGCAGTGAGAAAGAGCGAGAGAGAGAAGATTATGAAAAATAAAGGCATTTTTTTTCCAGTAGTAGGGAAATGAAGGAGTTGGGAAGGTATCAGACAGCTGGAGGTTTTCTCCTCTCCTTGGATTGCTCAGTGGCGGCAGCCGGGGCTCCTGGCCCCCAGTTTGAGCGCTGGATTAATTAGGAGACCCCCCGCGACGGTACCTTTCAACACTGCCATGCAGCCTCCCGGAGACAGCCTGCTCTGCTTTCTCGGAGAAATGTCACAAGGCCCGCTGTCACAGACGGCAAGGAAGGGATTTTAATAGTGAAGAGAGGGAAAAATATACACTGGATGTGAGAGAATCATTTGAATAAAGGAAGATTAGAAAGGTGACATCGATACAACATTGATTTGTTCTCTCTTCGTGCCTCCTGAAGAGCACAGCTTCCTGCACGAGGCTTACAAACCATCAGCCGACACCTCTCTGGGGTTCGGCTCACGGGATTGGAAACAGGAAAGTCGTGATTGGTAAAAATGTCCGTCAGTTGACTCTTCCATAATTCCTGACCTCAGAGAGAAAGGATGCATTTGTGGGCGGAGCTCGAAGAAGTCCGTCTTTCCAATTAAAGCTCACGTGCCGTGCTCTGAGCATAACTGATGACCTTTCTCCTGCTGAGTGTGTATGAGCGTACTGGAGAGAAGCAACACTGCAAGTCGTTCGACCACCTGTGCCAAGCCATCGATATCACCTTTGACAGACATTCAGTCTTTCCTACTGAGGATGTTTTCAGATGGAGAAAAAAACATTTGATCTGAATAAGAAAATACAGAGGTGGGGAAAAAAACTGCAACGCTGGCTCAGCTCGAGCGAAAGCATTTCTTCATATCTTGCTTCCAAACGTTCTTGTAATTTTAATATCTAATATATTTTAATCCTGAAGGACAATGCTTTTGGCTTTCATTTACAGCCATTTTCAGGTGGTGGCCTAGTGGGTAGGGAGGGTCATGGGTCAGGGGTCATAGGTCCCAGACCATTAGATCGCTCTGAGTTACCCCTGACCATGGAACCGCCCCCATCATTGCTCCCTGAGTGCTGGATTATGGCTGCCAACTGCTAGAAGATGCATTTTGTTGGGGTTCATTTTGTTGTGTGTTGTGCTGCGAGTTTGTAATGACAGTCTCTTTCACTTTCACTTTAGTCCAGTCTCTGTACCTGAGCAGTTTGATAGTTTTGTGTTGGTTAATCCACACAGTGATCTACATCTGAACCTTCAAGAAGAACAAAGCGGCTCACTTAAGACATGAAGCGGTGAAGAACCAGGTGCAGATGATTCCAGATGATCAGGTGATTCGTTTACTGCTGATGCTGAGTGGTTGGAACCACTTTTTCACTCCAGAGTCCAAGACCTCGTCTGGAAGCTACACCACCAAAAAGACTGCGATAGGAGTTACATGAGAAGGATTTCCAAAGACTACATGAGATGATTCTAGTTTGCAGGACAATTCCAGAATGGCTGCGCCCCAGTGCCCAAAGCACGGTCCATAAAGCCACGGCTTGACTTTGTTGTTGAGGAACAGGTTCCATAATCTGAGGATCTCATAACGGATCACCGCTAAACAATTTGAAACATCTTATGGATCTTATGCTGTTAACAGACTCAAGCCTGGTAAAATATCAGTTTTTGGGACGGAACCGGATGACAAGGGTTATTTTCCACCATGAAGATGAAAATGAACATCTTTTCTTTAGCGAGTGTGGTTTTCGGACAAAAAGGTTCTCCTTCAAGACACCAAATTATAGGACAGTACCCAACGTCTTGTGTTGTGAGTTTGGCATTTTTATATAAACCTTCGTTTTTGTCTTTGTTGGTTCTTGTCGTCCGTGTTGTTGGTTGTGTGTTTTCTCTGCCGTTCTTTGTAAAGTCCAGTGTTTGGTTTAAATGAAGTTTTGTAAAGTTATGTTTTACTTCTACTGCCCTGCTCTCAACCCCAAGTCTATAAAATATATTTTGTTGTAATATTTCATGAATAATTATCGAGTCTAAAAATGACATTTTCCAGCAGAGCTGGCTGATCACAGTATAGGACAATTTCCAACATCAGCCCCATGTTTTGGGATACCTAGCTTGGGCCAGCTAGGTTGTGCAGCGTATAGTGCTGTCGCCTCACGGTGAGAAGGTCCTATCTGGGAATCTAAACCAGTCTGTGTGGAGTGGACATGTTCTCTCGTGTCTGTGTGTCTTTCCTCCAGGAGTTACGGTTTCCTCCCACCGTCCAAAGACTTGTCTGGTGGATTGGAGATGCCTCCTAAGTGTGAATGTGTTTACGATGGCCTGACGACCTGTCCTGGGACTCTAATCACAACAAGCGGCTCAGAAAATGAGTGAGAGAGTGATTAGTGTTGTATCTGAAAAGACCATGAGGGCACAAATGCTTTTTGAATCTTATTATATTGTTGGATCATTACTCCTGTGCAGGTCTTTCCTGTTGGAAAGTTAAGCTCTTTTGAATGCTTTTAACATCTGGGGATGCTGTGGACCCCCCATCCCACGTACGTCCTTGATCTCTGGTGCTACACAAGCATCTGAACCCTTTCAGCCCCCCTTCAAGAAGGCAATTCATTCAAAGTGGATAAAAAAAAAAACAGAATCCGCAGGGAGCATTGTTGTCCATCCATGCCCTTCCACCAGGACTCCGTGATTACAATTAGAGCCTCCATTGTCTTTTAAAACATACAGCTGTGGAGATGTTGGATCGATGGGGAGGATTCTGAAAAATCACGGCGAGGAGCAGGATAATCACAGTAATCAGCCTGCCATTATATGTCTAATTCTGATGTTTGCAAAAGGTCCTCCAGATCCGTACTGCAGGGCTTTTGCATATTAAAGTGTTTTTCCTTCAAAATCGCAGAGCAGGTAATTTTATTTAATGCTCCAGGACAAGAAAAAAACAAAGCGGCGTAAACAAGCACGCTGGGCAGTCGACAAGGCCAAACCGATTATAAAAAATACTCCACGCAAGTACACGGACCACATTCTCCAGACAAAAGAGGGGGGTGGGCCACAGCTGGAGCAATGAATACTAACGAGGAGCGCCAACCTGTATATCAGGGCGTCCCATCCCAGCATGGGTCAAATAACGTTGTCCCGATGATGAAGCACATGCTGGAAGTAGCCCTCGTATCTCTCCTTCTACTGAGTAATGGCTTAGCACCGGGCGCTCGTTCGTAAGCCGTTCTCAGGCCTACATTTGGCGCCGTTCACCCACACAAAGCTCTCCGTTCGCTGCCGGTGCATCTGTTGAATTGTTTGCCATGGCCATTTGCAATTGCTTCCAATCTCCACATATACTAGTCCTGGATCCAATGCCTGCAGTAATACTCGAATCCAAATCGCAGTCATTTCACATGAACCCAACTGGCTAGTTCATTCTGGGTCCCAGCAACGGCAAAAAAAAAAAAAAAGGCTGCCGTCAAAAAATGATACACGTCGATCTGATGTTTGTTAGCGGGGACGATTAGTCACAGCCTAGAAAATGAGGGCTGTGTTTATTTTTCTATTATCTTCTAGCAAAAGTGTTTATTTTCACTTGATTATTGGTGGGAGGCCTTATTTAGAGGAGCAGAAGGACAATTTGTTTCCAGAAAAACATGCTAGGACTGATTAGTCTTCCTGATCCCTCGAACTGGAGGTGTCGTAGGACCTGGAGAACATCAACAGCATTTGTTTCGGTGCTGAGAGGTGTGGAGTCTAGGACAGTGTCTGATTTTATAGAGAAGAAAGTGAAAGTGACTATTTGCCATTTTGAAACCCAACAAAATGCAGCTTCTGCGTTTAACCCATGTGCAGAAGGTTTAAGAAGATGATTGCATTTAACATTGAGCAGGGGGAACCATATGCAGAACCCAGAGAGCAGTGATGGGGACGATTTCTTGCTCAGGAGTACCTCAGGACAACCTACTGATCTGGGATTCGAGCCCACGACCTTCCAATCCTGATTGGGTATCGTGTCCTTGGCCCCGCTTTATAATTATATTAAAGATGAAAAAGAAAGTGAAAGTGAAGTGCAGGTGACTCTTTGTCATCGCGAACAAACAGTGACCCACAGCAAAATGCATCCTCTGCTTTTAACACACACACCATCCAAAAGTGGACAGGTAAACATCCATTGGGACGGTACCTTGCTCAAGGGTAATCCAGAACAACCTACTGATCTGGGATCTGAAACAACAACCTTCCTATTTAGGGAACACTAGACCGAATCTGCTCCAGACAACTAGCTCACTTTGCCAGGAGTGATCAAACCCACAAGAACATCTGTCCTCTGAATCCAAGGTCCAGGTATAGGGAAGGAGAAAATGTTCAGCCAGATGCAGAGGACTATTTTGTCCAATGTCATATCAATAGAGCCTGGAAAGCCACCAATGTGCAGGGACAGTGGCTCAACAACACTTGGACTTTGTGGTGGGACAATAGAAGATGATAGGTCCATAAAAGCTGGAGACTTGATAAAATATCTAGTTTTGGGCTGGATATTCTGATCTTGAAACTGGATACCGATGGGTTATTTTGCCCAATTGATTTCTTTAGAAGTACATAATAAAAATAAGACGGAACATCCTTTTGAAACAGTGTGGTTTTGTGAGAAGAACATTACCCTTCAAAAAACCACAAACCTATACAGAAAATACACAATATCAGCCCCGAACAAAAGCAGTTTATTACCGCAGTCGTGGAGGAAATATGAACCCCAGGATTATGACCAGCAATTAAATGAGCTAAAAGAGTACAAGGATTGTAAATGGGCTCATAATGTCAGCTTTAAACTCCAGCTGGGAATCATTACAAGTACCTGAAGAATCCTGGTACTGCATCAAGCAAGGCTTTTAAATACGTCTAGAAGCAGGACTGGGCGTACGTTGTTTTGAGGCCGCTGTGGATTATTTACAGATGAGAACTGTTAAAATCTCTGAAGATATGTGAACATGTGATCATCTACAGCTTTATGGTTGTGATTCAGATCAGGTCTAAGAAAGCTAAGCATCTTCAGCTACGTCTTCAACAATAACTCCAGTCCTTACTAAGATTTTTTACATGAGAACCTTTATGAGGTAAAGAACCTTCCTGCCAGATCCTCTACCACATTTATGGGTTTCTCCAAGAATGGTTCCATGATGTGGAGGATCTTTAAACCTAGAATGCTTCAAAAAAGGTTCTGTAAAGAGTCATCCATCCCAGCGTTCTTCAGGGTTGTGAAAAAAGGTTCGCATAGAGGACCGTTTCTGACTTTACTTTAAAGAGAGAAAAATTGTATTGAACTGGGTTGAGAGTAACTTCTAGGAGAGCATTTACATCACATGCTTTCTGGTGCTACACAGAACCGTTATTTATAATACGTTCTTCTTTGAGAACCGTTAATCCAAGCAAAGATTAATTGAACTTCTCTTTTGCTGCTCAGGAGATTAAAAACTAATAAGATCTTTCTTTACATCTGAATTATGTCAGTCTTCTCTAGTCCACATGTGTTTTCCATGTCCACGTGTCTTTGTTTACATTTGCCATGTGCTCTTGTTTTGTTTCTTGGCCCCGCCCCAGTCCTGCCTCTTAACACCTGATTAGTCCATGTCTCCTCCCTGTCCAGGTGTTGTGGGTTTGGCCTTGTTATATAAACCCCTGTTTGTCCAGAGTTTTGAGGGTTCTTGGGGGGTTCCTCAGTGGTTCTCAGGGGTTCTCGGCTGGCATCTTCTTTGATGATTCTGTCTATAGCCCAGTGTTAGGTTCTTGTTTCATTTGAGTTCAGACTAGTTTTATTTTAACACTCATGCCTTCATCCTACTCTCAACCCTGACACTAAAAAGTACATTTCATTATAAAATTCAATTATAATTATGGTTTCAATAAAAGGTTGGACTGATAAAAATGTCTAAGAATTCAATTTGCCTGCCGAACAGCCACTAGGAGGCCCTCAGAAACAGGGTTCAGCATTTTAAATCACCTTAGTGCTGCTAATATCCAATGCCTTTCTTAAAAAAAACCCTGAAAGGATCCCCTATAAGGTTGCCATGAGTTCACATATACAGTCATAAAGAAAAGTTTGGAAAGTAAATAACAACTGGACCCCGTTTTTGGGTTTGGGTTGAACTATGTACAATTTAAGTCACGTCCTGAACTTCAAGATGAGATTTTCCATTGAAAGGAAAATACAGTCAATGAATGGGTTTAATCCCAGTGTGGGGAAATTAGCAGATTCCAGAATGTAGCTTAGTCTGTGTTTAGCATTCTCGTTGCGGCGCTTGGATTAGACTTAGGCCGTTCTTAAACGAGCCAACAAGCTTTCCGGGCACTCGACGGACGTGCCGGGCTCCATCAAAGCACACGCAGGGCCGAGACACAAACGCGACGGAGATGTGAGTCTAAGAAAAGAGTCATCAGACAGCATTAGCTGCATGAAAATCCATTGCTGTCTGTTTTAGGGCATTAAAATAGATCGCCCTCGATGCAAATGTACACAACTCGGCCTCTGGCGCTCCCCGGCTGTGACCACAAGTCCCACGACCTTAATTAGCTGTGCTCATGGACTCCCATGAACCCATTAATATGACTTTAAAGCATATCCATTTCATTTCCACCATTTGTCTCCTCCTGCATCCCTCTAATGAGATGCTAAGCAGGCTGGAGCTGAGAGAGAGAGAGAGAGAGAGAGAGAGAGAGAGAGAGAGAGAGAGAGAGAGAGAAAGAGATGATGTGGTCTGACTGACCGAGCCTGAAAACCCAGCGTCCACCGATTTAGTCTCTGCAAATCTCTTCTCAATTAAGTGACCGAAACCTGCTCCTTCCCCTCCCTCCTCTGCTTTTCTATTTTTTTTGTCTGCTTTAATATTCTTTTGAACATTTTATTGCCTCATCAAGGTTAAATGTTAATTAGATTCACTTGTAAACTAGGTCCCATCTATAGTGCACTCTTCATGAGGATTAAATACACGACACAATATTAATATTAGTTTCTTTCGACGGCAGTAAATCCAAGCGCTTCAGCAGATCATTTCGTGATGGAGCCGCATTGAGAAAACACCCCTTATTGCTTTAGAGTCTCTCATCTGTCATCATCAAATACACTCTAGCGAGCGAAAATATCGGGAGTCCACACTGTTTCTCCAAATAAAACTTAATTTGTTAACGCAGCCACATCTAAAGTGGGTCAAAATCCCTGCAAATCAATTCGATTTTTGTTCTTTTTTATGTTCATGTTATTTTATACTGTGAGATGGATAAAGTGAAAGAAAGAAAGGCTTAAATTCCCCCTTTTTTGGCATTATTCAGCAGTGTTAAGTCAATCAGGGTGGTGTGATGGGAGTGAGGAGTGAGCTTTCAGAGACATTGAAGTTCATTTGACATCTGGTTCCATTTACCACGTTTACATTTCTTTCTCTTATCACTTCTCTTGAAATCACGGGGAAGTGGATTTATACTGGGAAGTGTATTTTATAGATATATAATCATAATTTTAATAGTGGAATTTCCCATAAAGCATCAAAGATCAGTTTCCCTTTCAGCACCACGGACAGCTCCAACATGAACCATCAAGCCGCTGTGAACCTCGTTTTTCCCAGCAAACCACGTACCTGTGTGGTTGCTATGTAACGTTAACCTCACCATGTCAAATATGTGGTATAGAGTGATGTGCAAAAGTCGTGGCACCCCTCATCTCATTTCTCATTTTCCTTTGGCTGGGAAGGTGCATTTTATTCCTGTCAAACTGTCCCCTCACTTCCTTGTCCATTTTTTAGGGTCCTCCAAACCTGATGTCGTCGACCTTCTCATACAAAGGACAAGGTCCTGTTGTCAGAAATAACTTGATGTTAACCCAATTGGGTGAAATGTTCATTATGATTGGTCAGATTTTCCATATTAGTAGATGTTAATAAGATATAAGCAGTTCCCACAGGGACTGCCATGGCCCAGCTGCACCAGTGCCATGTTTCTGGTTTGATTGGACCAGATTCTGGTGAGTGGTGGGACATGTAGGGGGCTTTAAAAAAAAAGCCTTTAAAAATACCATTAAAAGGACGTCAACAAAGTCAGATGATAAGAAGCGGCTAGAAAGTTCTTTGCATTTTCAGCATGTATGAGGCATGTAAAAAGGAAAGAAAGGAAAGGCATTAGTTAGTACTTGTGAGTCATGCGCCAGATGGGCCGGTAGGTTCATTTGACATTAAAGTGAAAACTGAAGCACGAATGCTGGACCACTTTAGTCAGATAAGCTGTTTTGCAAGCATCTGTGCGAATGAAAAGGTTTGGAAAAACAGGGGAAAACGCTCTGCTCTTTGAAGACTTTCTCAAAACTCGGACATGTTCAGGTCACGTTATTGTTTGTGAGGATGAGGGGGTGACCAGCAGCCCGTGCTTTACTGATTACATGCCTAACTTATTTCCCGTCCTCCAGCCAGATGTTTCCACAGTCCTCATCTGATTTACCAGATTGCAGGAATTAATTGAAAATAACAAATGCACATAAAAAAAAAAATTAGATTTATCTTCCTTGACTGACTCCATTGAGGAGAAGAGAAGTTTCTTACGGTCTGGTTACCAGGTGACAGGGGCTTGACAGCTGTCCAATCAGAGTGTCTGTGTACACAGGAACCTCTTGTGCCAATCTGGTGGTAATTAATTACCAGCAAAATCAAACAAAATAGTTGATAAAATTGCAATATTGTATTAAAAATACATTCAGACGAAGGCAAGAGAAAACTGTGGAATGAGGGCCATTACTTTATTTCGCTTCTTCATCTCAGGATCATTTGCAGCAAGTCATGAAACTCAAGAATCAAGCAAGCAGTTCTCCAGTCTAGCCTCATCAAAATCTCCAAGAAGGTCAAGAGGTCCAGCAATGTGAGGTTTTGTCCATGTCGTTCTCATCTCCAAAGCTGGACGTTTAGATGTTTTTGGATTTTAAGACGATTGGGAGAATGGCCCACAGTGGTGGTGGTGATGGAACCAGACATCTGATGCTTCAAGGAACATTTGTTTTCTCCAAACTCTGTTAAGCTTATGGCTTAAAATTAACCCTATTCATTGTGAATTCAAGGCCAAAGGAAACTGATTTACTGGAGATGAACTGCATTACCATCGACATCATCCCAGTTAAGCTTGGTCAAACATAAGAATCTGAGGCCTAACTGGGATGGTCTTCTAAACACTAGGACTCAATTTGTTCTCGGTACGCAGCGACCAGTACTGACCCAAAGTCCTCCAAGGAAGAATAACTGGTGAAGCAGTGGCAGGGTCGTTGACTCCTAGGCTCATTGATATACATGGGGACTAAAGACTAGTCTAAAGACTAAAGGCAAAGTCCTCTGCAAGGAAAGAACTCATGGCATTGTCTGCAAAAGAATTAAATTCTTCAAATCAATAGCTATAGTACTTTAAAATGTGCAGAGAATGAATGCGTGTCCATTTGTAGTAATTTTATTCAACTTAAACACGGACCCTAAATGACCATTTGAACCTTTTTTTAATGTGACTTTTTAAAATGGGTCCCGTTAGACTTATTATACATCAGCATAATAACATATTTTCATATTTTCATGAAGTTTTGTTGCAGATGAGGAACAATGCTCAAGGTTTGGAATGAGACGCCTTTGCACAGCATGTGGGTTTTCCAATGGGCTGCTGTAATTCTTTCATTAGAACGATTTTTCAGCAGAAATGCTCCAGCATTGCACAGTGCTTTTGTCTGCCATTGTCTTCCCAGCGACCCAATCAAAAGACTCCAGTTTAGAAGAAACAGCCTTTTCCCCCCAAACAGCAGCAGAGCAGAGTAACCTTGGGTGACCTTCATGCCGGCGTTGCTGGAGCTGTACATTTTCTGAAAAGGTCACTTCATCACTTCGGGTCATGACCTCCAAACCTGGAGTAATTAGCAATGGATCATTGAAATAATTGGGAAACAAGTCTCTCTCTTACTCGCTCCCACACCAGCCTGTCAGGAAGTAAATAGGATGAAACACGGCTGGGCCACGGCTTGATGAATTGAAGGCTCGGCATAAATAAACGGAGTGAAAGCCAAAATGACAGAGGCGTCATATTTCTTAAACGAGTGCAGGGAAGGGAGAGAGAATCGTGATTCAAGGCTGAGACGAGTCGTGTGGACGCCGAATGTTCGGCCCACTCATCCCGCCCTGACTGAGTGTGTTCTCGAGAATTAGCAGAACATGTTCTCCAGATCTTTCACTTTGATTAAGTCTAATGTATTAGAAAATGCCGTTTCTGGCAGTGATGAGCCTGTTAAAGTAATATTACTTTCCCTTTGCAGCACACATACATGCAATGTAATCACAGTTTAATTGCGAGGCATCCGTTGTAATTGTAGAATGTATTGTGCCTTCGGTAACAGTCACCGTCATTAAGCCAGGAGTCAGTTGTTAGTCACAGAGCAAGTCATCTTCATTGAGCAAGTTGGAAGACACACTGGCAGGAAAAATGTCCAATAAAGAACGGAATGTTTGAAGAACATGGTGCAGAACCACTGAGAGGAACCATATCTCAAAGAAACAAAAATCTCAAATGCTTGAGTGTGAACCATTGAGGGTGGGACTAAGATTCAAAAGGACAAACTGAGATCTTTTAAGACTCAAAAGCAATAAAAGATCCTAAGAACATGACGAATAAGCAGTAATAGTCCTCTAGAACTGAGTTTGAACCAAGAGGTAAAAGAAGAAACTTCTAAAACCTGAGAAACAAGTTGGAAGAGGAACTAAAAGGACAAACATGAGGAGCATAAGGAAGAAGTCACCAAATCATGAAAGAATACGTTTTTCAAAAGAACTCCAAAGAACCACTGAGGAAAACTAAATTTCAAAACAACAAAGATGAATATAGACCAGTGAGAAGATCCAGGGTCCCAAAGAACTAACTTCCTGGAAACATCCCAAAAGTATCAGTCAAATATAAAATGATACAAAAGGATAAACTTCATGAAAAAAAAACTCATGAAGAATTTGCGAGATGAAAAAAACATGAGCATGAGGTAAAACACCAAAGGGGAACCATGAAGCAGAAGAACAAACTCCTCAATAGCATGAAGAAGAACCTACGAGAGGAGCCAAATCTCTCAGAAAAACAAAGATCCAAAGAGCATAGAGCATAGTGGTTCCTAGAAGCAAAAGGCTACGAAACAAAGGAAAGGAAATGACAAACCTCTAAAAGTAAAAGTAAAAGGCAGAACCCCTAAATCTGACTCAAGAACAACTTCATAAGAGTACGAGGAAGGACCAGTGAGAGTGACCAAAACCGATTAAAAGAAAATAACTTATTGAAGAACCACTAGATGAACCGAGATACAGAAAGACCTCTCAAGAACCTGATGAAGAACCAGTGAGAGTGACCGAGACTTAAAAATCAAAAATCCAAAACCACTGAGAAGAACCAAGACATTTGAAGACAACTTCTCATGATCATTGGAATGATAGGAACCCAGACACAAAGGATAAGGTCTCAAGAACATGAGGAACCAATTTGAGGAGCATATTAGAAAAGCGCAAATGAATGGGCTTATACTTCTCGAAGGGTTTTCTTCCGACGATTCACAACCTTCGTAATTACTCCCTGCCCCAGAATGCAATGCAAACTGTCAGGAAGAACAGAGAAGTGAAAGTGGGGCAGAAAGTATCACCTAGGCAGCGTCCTGAAAGGTGTGGGCCAGTAGGGATCTCCTTCAGCACATCCTTTCACACAGCCCTACCTCAAGCGCCTGTCTGATTGGAGACCCTGCAAAACGTGAGAATCACACTATCGGCGAGAGAAGAAGGAGTGGAAACAAGATGGCGGCGGGTGTTGACTGGCTAATTTTGTTTACCTCGGAAGTGGGCGCGTGCCGTGCTGGGATGATTGCGGGGTTATGATTGTTGTTATCCAGCAAGTCATTGTGCTTCGCCGTGTTTCAATTATCGCCGCCTGTGGCACCAAATCCACACCCAGTCTGAGGAGGCCCCCTCCCCAGCATCCTTATTACTGTTAAAAGGAAATCCATACACATCAGGCTCTCTTTGTGTCTGTGGCAACAGCAGAGGGCTTCTATCGACGTGGCACCTGGAGGGTCATGCGGGGTCTCCCTCGCAAATTGGTGGCCGCTTCACTTTCGGACGAAACTTCTTCTGATGGCCATTTGTGAGGCTTCATCAGAAGAAAGTGTAAACAGCCTGCGTTGCTGTTCCAGAAGTTCAAGTGGCCTTTTGTAGCAAGCTCCCTAACACCCTTCCTCTCCAACGGAGCGAAATCTCGGAAGGTGTTTGTGAATTTGTCCGCAAGCTTGTGCTGGACGCTTACCGTCTATTTAAAAGAAACTTCTACTCAAATGTTGAGGTCCACGGTAGATGTGCAGAGGCCCTCGTCAGTTTTGGAACAGCAAAACTAGCACATTTGTTTAAAAGACTTTTGAAATCAGTGAAGATGAAATCAGATTTTCAGCTTTTATCTCCTGGAATCTATAAAATAAGATATGTTAAGGGACTCCTTTTGTATGCAAAAATACAAAACCGTTGAGAAGAACCAAGACATTTGAGGAAAACTTCTCAAGATTATGAGAATCAATGATAGGATCCAAGATGCAAAGGATAAGTTCTCAAGAGCATGAGGAACCAATCAGAGGAGCATTGTGTCAAATAATGGAAGATCCTAAGTATTAGAGGGAACTACTGAGGATGTAGGTGAGATTAGAAGCAAAATCAGGTCAAAGTAAAGATCCCTGAGATGATACACGGTTTAATGTTGGATTAGAAAAGCGAAATAGGATGAGCCTAAACTTCTCAAAGGGTTTTCCTCCTACAGTTCAGATCCTTTGTAACGACTCCCTGCACCCAGTTTTGCAAGCTGCTAAATATTCAATCAGAAAGTTTTGAAGTTAATTAAAGTGAATGACAACTTCATCAAGTCTCAACACACCAAACTGATGGTTTCATCCTCTGCATCTTTCAGTTGTTGCTTCTTCTGGAGGGTTTCTCTCTTTAATCACATCTCTAGGGGAACAAATTCAGGTTCCATTGGGTTAAGGACCAGAAAAAAATTCATCATTCTTTGCTTAAATCTTTGTGGCTCATTTATAAATTTTTTCCCTGCTAATGAGCGTTTCACATCTTTAAAGTGAAAGTGAAAGTGACAACCCTTGTCATTGCGAGGTCACGGCACAGCACACATGAACCACAACGAAATTGGACCTCTGCATTTAACCCATGCACACTCAAACCCGTGCAGCAGTGGGCAGCTATTGAAAGCGCCCGGGGAGCAGTGATGGGGACGGTACCTTGCTCAAGGGTACCTCAGGGCAACCTATTGGGAAGGGGTTTGAACCCCCGATCCTCCGATCACGCGGCTAACGCCCTAACCGCTAAGTGAAAGTGAAAGTGAAAGTGACCATTCTTTGTCATTGTGAAACACGACTCTGAGCACTGAGGGAGACACAATGGAATTCAACCTCTGCTTTTCACCCAGCAGGAAGCAGCTATTTAATGTGCTCAGGGAGCAGTGATGGGGACGGAACCTTGCTCAAGGGTACCTCAGGGCAACCTACTGGTCTGGGATTCAAACGCATGACCTTCTGATCCTGGGGCTTCGTCTCTAACCACTAGGCCACCATGGCTCCCAGTCTCTGCTATTAACCCATACACACATATGCAGCAGGGGGCAACTATTGAAAGCTCCCATGGAGAAGTGATGGGACCAGTACCTTGCTCAAGGGTAACTCAGGGCAACCTTTTGGTCTGGGATTTGAAACTGGGGCCTAGTCCCATACCACTAGGCCACCACTTGAACATTGGATTGTGAAAATCCCCCATGTGGAAATAGCTTAAGATCAGCATGAAGATCTATATGTTGGTCTTCCATTTTTATCAGTAAATGCAGCCTGTTGAAATCCAAAGCTTGATCTGAGTGCAGATATCAGTAGCTATTTCTAGTTTTAACAATCCACCTAACAGCCTAACACCTGACAAACTCCTCAAAGACTTTTGCTCACTTAAGAAGCTGTAAGACACAAAAGGTATTGTGTTCTCTATAATTTAACATCTAGACGTAATTACCAGGAAATAAAAGCTGAACGTCTGATCTCTCGTCTATTCATCGTTTGATCTCAAACACAAATGTCTTCAGTGCAAAGCAACAACAAATAATTAGCCATGCTGCTCCAGTTCCTTCAGAAGGTTCTAAAGATTAAATATAGCCCATCTGTCAGCCGGTTTCTAACACTAGTTTCTGACCACTGCTCACTGGATGTCATTCGGGTGGAAGGCCATTCTCAGCATTCTCACGGTATCGATGATGTGCTTGTGCATTCGTACCAGCAAGGGTCTGAAAGAGTTTTTAACGAGATGTCCAGCGTCAAATGAAGGAGGAAATTTAAGCCCAGCACATGCAGCCCATGTTTCTGCTGGAATAATGACTCACTTATGTGGTGTGCAAATTCGAACGGCTCAGATTGAGATGGGATTATCCTCAGTGAGACTGATTATCCAGTCGATGCGACTGGATGTTCGGCCTGCTTCTATAAATGGTGGCGATCGACATTGTCATATTGATTGAACATTTCTGCATATGCAGAAGGCGAGGTATTTGACTCACGAGGAGGCCGTCTAGCCACAACGAACGTCGGTAGAAATTAATTAAGCGCGGCTGAGCAGCCGACAGTCCGCTCTCATTCGATATACAACCACCGTGCCATTCCCGCTTCGCTCCTTCCTCCTTCTCCTCCCTCAAGCCTGGATGACAGATTCATACCAATAATCGCCTCACTCAAACGGACACGTATGGATTTTTCAAGAACCCGGCGGGATCGTGCATCAACGAAACTTAAGCATTTCAAGGTCCGGCACCCGGTAGCTTTTTCCCCCCGTTATGTAAACAGTATAGAAATGGATGCTATTTAAAAAACAGCAGCTGACGTCTGCTGAAAGCTCGGGCTGCCTAACTAAGCAGTGCACTTGGTAAAAATAGACATTATAGTGAACGTTCCCCCTGAATATGAACATCAATTTCCTTCCCTCTTGGGGCCAATCAAGCATCCACTTAAGTGACCATTGGCATTCCCGTAATATGCTACAGATGTACAATTGACAGGCTGTTCCTGAGCAAGGAGAGCTAACGTCCATCAATCTGACATATGGCTCTCCAAAGCAAGAAACTTCCCTGTTCCTCTTTTACCCTTAAACTCCTCGTGAAGGGGTTTTGTATAACCATGCCCTATTCTCGGCTGTGCAATTGCCAGCCTGCCGTCGACTGTGTGACAATGTGTCATTAAGGAGCCGGTATCTGTGGAGATGGCTGACAGGACGGGAGGACTGAAGGAACAGCGTCAATCTTAATGTGCTGCAAATGTGTGAGCTACCTGCTCATTATGTTAGGAGGCTCTCCGTGCAACATTCCTGCAACACGCCTGCACAGTTTCATTGTGATTGCATGTTGTCTCCGAAAAGCACAGAAGTGGGGGAAGAAGAAGAAGAAAATCAGTGCCATGTGTGGGCGTAACATGATGGCAGAATTTGAGTAGAGAAGCCTGAAGTTGCTTTGAGGGGGGAGAAAAAGAAGATTACTCCAGACTGGCAGACAGATGGACAGGTAAAGGTTATGGTGCGTGTGGGTGACCGAATGCACTCCCTCTGTGATCGTAAAAGCCCGAGGGCTACAAATGCATCGGTGGGAAAAACAGCGAGCCTCTAATTGCATACATCAATAAACACAGGCGAATAATTAGCTGAGCACACACCGGCCTGATGAAGAAGTCCTTGTAGCTGTAACTCTGGGTCCTTTTAATTGGACTGGAAATGGCGGTGTGATTTTCGGGGCGTGATTGGCAGCTGGAGAAGATCTGCGGGCGGCGTAGGAGTGAGGGTGTGTAGGACTTCGAGAAACTTTAGATTCTTTTACAGCACTTTGAAATATCTCATAACAAGTTCTGACTGAAAGCCATGTCCCGTCGTTTGTCATCTTGACAGCTCGGCCTAAGACAAGGTAGTCTATGGGAACGTCTCGTATAGACGCCGTTTCGGTTTTGACACCTGGAAGGCCACGCAAGTGCTGAGCGGAGCAGATTTCAGGGAGAAGCTCATTTCAGCAGTAGTGAGTGAGTTCGAGTGGCCTGAACATTACAGGACCTACATGAAGAGTGATAGGCTGAAAAAAGTAATAAGGTCCTTAAAGTAGCCCCTGAGATGATACTAGAGGTGTCCTCTCACAAATGATAGTCATTACACACTAGCTGTTCCTAAACCCAGACCTTAGACATTCAGATCCCATGCACGGCCGACCTCTGCCCAGAGCGCTGTCCCACGGCAGCGTTGTCTTTTCAGTGGATTTCCCCTTCAGGATTCAGCCCCTTCTGCAAGTGTGTAGATGCAAAATGAATCATTGGTGTCAGAGATCTGGTCTAGGCTTTGATCAAGTGTTGCTGTAAAATGAAAAAGAATAACCAAACATGAAGGAAAGCTCTTCAGCTAATCCTTGTTACCCAGATAACCAATCGCACGAGCTGATTTTTTAATCCTCGTTTACATGCTGGTTAAAAAGCTGTTATTCCACAGATATGACTGACGGTTCTACTGAGCGCTGCTATTGCCACTGAGCGTTCTTGCTCCATTCTGAAAAAGAAATTGCTGTTGTTGCCATAGACGCGTTGTTTCTTTTAGGAGAATTCAGATTAAATACTTGCAAATTTGTGTATGAACATTAAACTTGATTTGAATTCGATTTAATTGCACCAAATGCTATTTCCTAATAAATGACCTACACGTAGACTTTTGTTTCACATTCTTCAGCGCAGCCTGAACTCTCTTAGCCGAGCCATCCCATCGTTCAGGAACAGTTCTCCAGGTTTCTTGAGGGATGTTCAAAAGCTCTTATTTTGTGGTTTGGTTCTCTGTGAAGATGATCTCACACAAGATGATCTGGAGCTGCTCAGGTGCAGGGACTGGACTGAAAATGAGAAACAAATGAGAAACGCTGTCCTTCAGGAAGATCTGGAGAACTGTTCTTCAGTAATACATTAAAACATGTAGAAGAAAGTCTCTTTAGAAGCTAAATGAAAAGAGTTGAGGGGTGACTCAATACTTTTGCACAATACTAACATATCTAAAGGTATTTCTTGTCATAAAGGATGCTTTTACCCTAAAAGGTGGCTGAGTTACTAAAGGACCCTTTATTAACATCTTCATCGTCTTCTTCTACTTCTTAACCATCTCCTTTTCTTCCGGTCCTCTGCATCTTACTCCTTCAAACCGACGTCACAACGTCCATGAAAACCCTTCATCATCCTGCGTACAGGTACATTTCATTCGTGATGATGTCGGAGATATTATGAATGCAACCCTAAATAGTGTTGCTGAGGATTCTTGCGACCGAGAGAGAAGCACAGGTTCCCGAGGGGAAATCTGGACCTTGGCTGACTTAAATTTTTAATGCTTTTAAAATTCAATATTAGTTCCCACTTTCTTGTGCCTTACAGCTGAAGCACTTACAACACATAGCAGTTTTATAGGCTTTGCTTTTGCACACAAGCTGGTTCTGGACCCTGAGCACTGCGTCGGCCTACACAGGCGAGGCGGCGAAATGTGACTAACAAATGAAATGCGAAAGTATTACTCTGCGTAACTTCGCTGGAGTGCAGGGCAACAGGAGAGAACTTTAGTGGAGGTAATAAAATGGCTTTAAAAGCAGAATGCATTACTTGTTGAAGGAGGGAAAAAAATCAATTTCACCAAGGGACATATAAATCAATAGGATCATTAGAATCTCAACGGCCTGCTCTCCAGCTGCTCTCAAATGGAGAAAGGCATTACTTACAGTTGCTGAAAGCATTAACCAAGTCAGGTTTTGCATGGTGGCATGGCCAGCTTATGGCTTTGGATTTCTGGTCTAGATGAACGAGGCGTCGTTGGACACAATGAGTGGGACGCCTTCAGGATCTTCCATGCGGCATTTTGATTTCTGAGAGTTGCAGCAAGTCTATATGAATATAATGCTTTTTTTTATGTCGAATAAATAAAAAATTAAAAATGTTTCCAATTTGTTGATTATACCTCTTATCCTCTGGACATGTCCAAAGCAACGCAACCTTTCTTCTCTAACTGTGTCTCCAAAACGTCCAACCCCAGCCGTCCCTCTAATATACTCATTTCTAATCCCGTCCATCCTCGTCACACCCAATGAACATCTCAGCATCTTTAACTCCGACAAGTCCAGCTCCGCCTCCTGTCTTTTCATCACCGTCTCCAACCCAAATAACATTGCTGGTCTCACCGCCGTCCTGTACCTGTCTGGAACTGCAGCAATAACAATTTAATATTGTGTTTATTAGTCATCCTCCAGATTGTTGACCGAGTTTTGACTCCTATGGCCTAAAAACACATTCATCCCAAAACTAATTTAAAAGTTTGAAGAATAATAAAGAAGTTCTAATAGCGAAGAAGGAAAGCAGGCATCAGAAATGAGAAGTAACACATGGAATCACGCCGCGTTCTAAACAGATCAAAACTATCTTCTGTTTTGTATTCTTCAAAGTAGACCCTGGTTGCCTTGATGCCGCTTTACACACCCTTGGCATTCTCTCAAGCAGCATCATGTGGAGCCACCTGGGATGTTCTTCCAGCAGGACTCGCGGGGAGCATTTAAATAGAACCCCCGTTTTTTTGTTGTTGTTGTTGTTTTGGAAATAAATTCATTCATCACTATTTATATTTACCTTAAAAACAAGCTTCAGAAATTCTCATCGTGATTTCAGGGAACAAAATGATCACAGCTTCAGCTTTATTGGACTGTTTTTGAGACAACGCTGTTTAAAAAGCTCTCTTACAGCAAGCGGCGTAATCATTGGCACCTCTGATTACTCACTTACTCGTTTTCATAGCCGCTTGTCCAAATTAGGGTCGCGGGAGGTGCTGGAGCCAGTCCCAGCTCTCACAGGGAGAAAGGCGGGGACACGCCCTGGACGTGGTGCCAGTCCATCGCAGGACTGATTCATTACAGTCAACAAACAAAAAAAAAAAATTGTTGTTAACATGGTTGTGAGCCACCACTAACAATCCCATTGCATCTTGGTATTTATTATTTTTATTATTATTAATATTGTTTTTAATGAATTAGGTAAGCATTTAGATGCTTTTAATGCTTAAAAGTAACAAAACAGGGTGCATCCACTGCAGACTTTATATTAATCTAAAATGAATTGAAACTAAACAAACGCATGACCTTAATCATCGTCGTTCACGTCTTTTATATTTAAATTACTTTCATATCACGCAAGTAAATCCAGGGCTAATGAACCCCCTCGGCACCTCCACTCCTTACATCACTCCTGATCCGAGCGTTTGACTGATATTGCAAATACAACGTAACCCAATCAGCCAGGAGTGTGTGCATGTGTGCGTGCGTGTGTGTGTGTGTGTGTGTGCGTGTGTGTGTGTGTGTGTGTGTGTGTGTGTGTGTATGTGTGGGCTTCCTGGGTTGCAGGAAAAGAGAATTACATGTTCAGGTCCCCTGGCGGTGCTCCTTGGCCCTGTTAGGAAAGAACACGGTTCTCTCCGTTGCCCATTTCATCCGGCTGGCCCGGGCCACTTTTGCTGCCTGTTTACTCCCCCGAGGCTCAGATCCATCCTGTCAGAGTTCAGGTCACCTCTCTCTCACACACACACACACACACGAACAGACTCTAACTCTCAGCCTCCCTCCTCTGGCACCTACTGTTTAGTCACATTAGTCAATGGAGCTGCTTCAACTTCCTCAAACTAGGCCAAAGTGACTGCCACCAGACAGGAGTCCATTAGCACACGCAGCATTTACTGCTTAAGCTTCCCAAGCAGCCCTGACCTCGTGTGACGCCGCCTCAAGTAAACAAGCACCGAGACATGATCTGAGGTTTACTCCGTGTGTAGATGCATGGAGATGCAATAAGGAGCCTGCTCGAGATGAATCATCGTGATGAGCCCAGAGCAATGACACGCATGGTTCCAGAGCGGCAACGGGTCTGCAGTCGTCTAAGCAGAAACACCCGGAGGATGGTGTAGATCTGTAGATGCACAATTTGTCCCATTCGTCAGTGGTCAGTTTCTCTGCGGGACACTCTTAGCTTACTGTTTATTGGGTGGTGGTCCCAAAACATCTCCAGCCTTTTGATCTGGAGAACTGCTCAGGTGCAGAGACTGGACTGAAAATGAGAGACAACAACACTGTCCTTCAGGAAGATCTGGAGAACTGCTCAGGTACAGAGACTGGACTGAAAATGAGAGACAGTAACACTGTCCTTCAGGAAGATTAGTGTTGGTGGAGCTGATTAAGTAACCAGTGACTGGAATCATTTTGAGTTTTAAACTTCACCACATCTTGGACTGGTCAAGTGTCCTGAGAGGACGTGAGCTCTGAGATTTGGAACACAGCCTAAATTTTGGCCACGTACGCTTCACAGCTCTGCTCGGCCGAGGTGGATGGTAGCACGATGAAGCGGCTAAGCGCAGAGACGTGTCACACTTCAGACGTGCCAGCTCTACATAAGGCCTCGTGAAATGCTTTCACACTTTTAGAGGTCCCAGATGTTCGATCTTTCAGGGCATCGACTGAAGCCGTATAATCTGGGAGATAAATAATTCAAGCTGAGGTAAGAAATGTTTCATAATAACGTGACGCAAGAAGGTAACGGAGGTCGTGCTTGAAATAACCGCCCCAATTCGATCACTAACTCAGGTAACTCATCTTCAGGTTTCTCACAGCCAGTGTTCAGTCTCTACAGGTTTTAGTCTGCATTTACTTTCGTTTTCTCTCTGCTTTATAAAAACTGTTGGGTTTAAAATGGCCAAAAACTTTAAGACTGCTATTCATTTCACTAGGTAGGAATCACAGCATGTTGGGTTTGATCAAGGTTGTTTTTTAGACAATAGTTCTCAAATTAAAGAAAAAAATCCACTATGTAACGTAACATGGTCACTAATGATGGTGCTTAGCAACTGGAGCCTAACTTGGTTTCCTTGTGGTTGATAGTTTTTGCAGACTTTTTTCAGGCTGCAACGTGGGGTTCAGATAGGTTAGGACCAATTTTCGACAGGCTTGAGTTCAGCTGAGATCTCATTTAGTTTGGTATCAAACAGGTTCAACCGTTGTTGGGATTCAGAGGGATTGTGTGGTGTGTGGTTGAGATTGGAAAGTTGGAAGGATACGTTTGGCTTCAGACAAAATTTAGATGAAATAAAATGAGGTGGACACAGAATTCTGTTAAATTTGTGATGCTCATACTGTCAGGATCAGTCGGACCTGATTGGGCTACAGTTTAGACTTTGGGGCTGCAGTTATATTTAAAAAAGATTTTAAAAAGATGAATGGGTTTCAGTTTTTAGACATTTTTTTGGTTACAGCTCAGTTTAGACTTAGTTTAGACATAATTTCATTGGAACACAGTTCAGACATTTTTTTGGTCACAATTGGGATTTGTAGGTTTAGACTTGAGTTTAAACTTAATTGTATTGATTTATAGCTACATTTGAACATAGTTTGATCACAACACAGTTCAGTTCAGACATATTTTGTTGGGCTAGACTTGAGTTTAGACATTTTCCTGGTCACAGTTTGGTTTGGACATAATTTAGTTGGGTTAGACTTAAGTTTAGACTAAATTCTTTTGGTCGACAGTTAAGGTTGGACATACTTTCATTGGATAAAAGTTGGGTTCAGACAGATTTTTGTTGGGTTACAGTGAAGTTTAGAGATTATTTTGGTCACAATTGCGTTTAGAAGTAAGTTTGTTGGTTTAGACTTGAGCTTAGACAAAAATTTTAGTTTGGACATAAATTTCATTGGGACAAACTTGGGTTTAGACAGATTTTTGTTTGGTTACAGTTAAGTTTAGACGTCGTTTTGGTTTTAGTTAGGTTTAATTGAGCGGTTGGTCTATACAAACCTCTTTCGGTCGACAGCTGGATTTCCCAAAACTGTAAAGTTTTACAAAACTTGGTGTAATTTGGCACCGTTTCTCAGATGTTGTGTTGGATGCTCTCCATCTATATTTGTGTTTGATTGAAACTGGATGTGCTGTGAGGGCACAGTGGGTTGAACTCTCACAGATGGATGCGATTGCTGGGAAATGTTCTGTGGGCTCTGGCTGGCTGAGCCACTCGGGAGGCCGTTAAATGGATTTGACAGCGATTGTTATTTACAGTGAGCGGAAAAAAAAGAAGTGTGTAATTCATGTCAATAAAGTGTACACAGGGAAGGTTAATTAGATAGAGACAGCCCTTCATTCCCCCTTCCTCGGTGGAGTAATTGAATTAGTCAGAGTGGGAGGTCCCATCAGCTGCAGCGTGAGTTTAGGCTTTCAGAACCAAAGGATGTGAACCCATGCAGCCTTTAGGAGGACGAGGGAAGGAGGGGGAGCCCTGCCCTCTTTCTTTCTTCCACGAAAACAGGGCTGTGTTGGAAACACTGTGCTGTCATTGTCAGCAGGAGAAATCAATTAAAGGCACAGTGGTGTGCAGGGGAGCGCTGCAAGAGAAGTGCCTGGGTTGCGATGTTGAATGACGACAAACACTTTAATGCTATAACTCACCTCCAACGGGGCCACGATGGGCCTCCTGGTGGCACAACAGCATCCCAGGGCTTTCTACAATGGAACTGTTTTCAGAGACATGCACCGGGAGAATGCCCCGCCAGGCAAAAAGCATCATGTGGTCTCAATTAAAATAATTATCTCTTAAATAATAGAAAATCAGAGGTGGAAAAGCTTTCCAAACTACCCAGCAGGAGTTTTCTCAATGCACTTGTGACCTGCTTTTACGAAAACATTTGAATGGATGGGTATTTTGGTTAACTTTTCATCGACTTCTTGTATGGTCTTGCTTTAAAAGCATGGCAATCTTTGGGTTGCTCTTGTGCTTGAGGTCTTCGAGGTGGATCGTTGTGGATCCCAGTAGATTGGCAGGCTCTGGGAAAGTCGAGCATGACCTGAAAGGGTTAAAGCCTTTCAATCTCTGGACTGTGTGTTGGACCTGTGTGATCTGGAGTGATGGAGCTTCATCAGATACCTTTGAGATGTTCCTGACCTCACTAGTGCTTTCACGGCAATCGAGTCTTCACCACAACCTAGACTTAGAAGAGCAGATGCTGTCACTGCAGCAAAATGTCCTATTTTCAATCAATAATTCCAGAATAAAGCCCACAAACCTGTGACAGAAAGGACGTGTTTCACTGGGAGTCAAACCCAACAGCTTGGAGGTGATGATGGTGTCCACACCTCACCATGTAATGGTGTTTAGCAGAACATTTAGCAGCCATTTCCTAATTACATTGTCTCTGGTAGCTTCTTGTGGTTAAGGAACTTGCTCAGGAGCCCAGTGTTGGTGTTTCTGGGGGTGGGAATTGAACCTGGTCCATGGGCAAGCATCCCAACGCTGATCACCACCATCCCCTCCACAGTGTCTCCCAACGTCTGCTGTTAATGAGAACGAACTCTTCTCCATGCTCAAGACTCGGCCTCATAAAGTGGCTGAACTTCTGCAGAACGGTGGAAATAATAATGAAAACAGTGAAGCAGAGATAGAAAGGAAATGGAGGGAGGATATGCTAACGACCGTTCCAGAGACTTCCAGTCAACATGAACTCTGCGGCTCTAATTGCAAACTTTTTCCAAAAGAAAACAAACCAAAAACGTTCAATCTGATGCCTCCAAATTCTCACTAGCAATATTTTACTCTTCGCCTGAAAATCTCACATGAAATGAAGACCTCCCGTAAGCTTTCCACAGAAAACACACACACACTCACACACACACACACACACACACACACAAAGCCACGCGTCTTATGTGGATATGGGTGCGGAATGCACTTTCACGGTCCACATTTGCGGGTAAATTGCAGCGGGGCTTCTGAAGCGGGTGGCTTTATCGGCGCGCCTGCAGCTCGGGCGAATTTGAATCTGCCGTTTGTGGCCGAGTGTGTGCGTCAGGACTGTGTTAATTGACTTTCTGCAGGTGGTTTTCTGCCGCCGCGGTGGGGCCGAACGAGCAGCCTGTCACAGTCTCCATCTGCGCCGAGAGGTCTTTTCGGGATTTTTCACACTGCTCTGAAGCTGCTCTTCAGTCTGAGAGGAGCAAAACAACACACACTCTTTCACACATCCACATTCAAAGCGGTTTAACAAGTTACACTCCGGAATGACCTTCCTCAAGGTCAAGTTGAAGGGTCTCGAAAGAATGAAAATGTATCGCTCACTCATTGTCTACACCACTAGCTCTCAGCAGGGTCATCGGCTGGAGCCTATCCCAGCATGCACAGGGCAGAGGAACACCCTGGACATGTTGCAAGAAAGAATCACAGGACAAAAGGTATGACACAATAAAGCAAAAATGAATTTTTAAACAAAAGTCTGTTCGATCTGATTGGTCATGAGGAGCCCTTACTACCGTATTCTTCTGCTAAGCGCCAGTTGCTAGGTAACGACTCGCTTCACGCTGCAGTTAACTGTAATTGTCTACTTTATCACATACAAAACAGAAGATGACTTCGATAAGATAATATCTGTCTGGTCCATTTGGGCAGTTTTTGAAGAAGAGTCGCTGAATTCGGAGCCTCCTGACTTGGAAGCCTTTCTGTCGCTGACATCAGAGCGGCTGAACGAAGCTGAAGGAGATGAAAGAGCTGAAAGAGCGCTGGTCCTGCTGTTTCTAAAGCAGAGATGTGCAGTTTGGCGGGGCTACAAAACACATGACTCAGTGTGGGAGCAGTTTGACTGGGTTGCAGGCTGGGGGACCCCAGGGGTCGCAGAGTTTGACTTGGACAACAGACCCTTCAGTGTGGTGGAGGAGTTTGACTTGGACGACAGACCCTTCAGTGTGGTGGAGGAGTTTGACTTGGACGACAGACCCTTCAGTGTGGTGGAGGAGTTTGACTTGGCAGCAAGCTGATTAGCAGTGATATATGATGAATCTGCAAATCAGAAGCATGGTAGTGGAGTCTGACTGGACCCAAGCAGGGAGAGACCTTAAGCAGTAGTGGAGTTTGGACTGGGCCACCTCTGACTGGGTAGTGGACCTTGAGTGGACATACATGCTCCAGACAACTTCCATTTCCTACTAACAGGAAGCAAACTTGCTGAGGAACCCAGTGATGATAGTGCTGGAGGTGGGAGTGGAACCTGCAACCTCTTGATCTCTGGGTGAGTATCCTACCTCTAGACCACAGCCACCCCATAAGCCAGATGACT
>CM029384.1:23447532-23515032 GCA_017165825.1 Hepsetus odoe
TTTAATTATATTTGTTTATTTTAACATTCCTACTATTTGTAACTATTTCTTCTTCTTCTTTTTCTTCTTCTTCTTCTTCTTCTTATTATTATTATTATTATTATTTAGCAAACTGTTGCACTTCAAAACTCTATATTGTAATTATTTCCTTGGAGGGCTTTAAGAGATTCATTTCAATACAGCCGTGTGCTAAAGTTTTGGCACCCCATTTAAGTGTTGATTTTTGAGATTTTACAGTGCAACATTACTGCCTCCACTAATTTTAAGCCACACCCACTTTCACTCCCATTCAAAAATGTTTTTATATATATATTGCACAAACAGCACCCCTACCGTTCACTGTGTGGACAGCACCCTGCCTGTGAATTGCTGGAGTTCAAGATGGAGGAAAAGCGTGAGCAGGATTGGTGGGAGCTGTCAGCTCCATTACCTGGCCTGGGACAGGTGACCTTTCCCGGGACGAATGCGACGCTGTGGTCAGAAATGGCGCCATCCCTCTCAGCGGGCACGGACATAATGAGGATTGTATTGCTAAAGCTGAGGTCCGTCCTCTGGGAGCCAGGGCATCTGCCGAGGTCCTCCCGGACACAAACAGACTCACCTGCGTAAATAATGAACCCCTTGAAAACGCAATTCCAACGGCAGCCGTTTGACAAGCGGGTTAATTCGGCGAGTGTCGTATGAAAGGGGAGGCTTTGTAAAAGTGCCGCGGCAGATCAATGCTGTAGGTCAACCTACACGCTTGTATCAATAGAGCCACATCAAAGGGGAATATGCCAATGGATACAGTTAAGAGAAGCGAAAGGGCAACCCTCGGGGGCGGCCGGCCCGAGAGGGTCAAAAAACACTCCAGACGGGTCAAAAAGTGCGGACACACACCGCACACAGCACAGACCGTTGGTGATGGATGAACTGAAAAGAGTTCTTAGGAAAACACACACACTTTCTCCGTCCACTGGGCTGTACCATCTGTTTATTGCGGAGAAAAACTCACTTTGTTTTCCAATTGCTTTGTTACGATAGATTAATAGCCCTAATGAACCAGCGCGACAATTGCTAATGAAATGGGGCGGTTCCTTGCGCCACGCGAAATCCCCATCCGCATTTTTCATCCACACTCAGCATTTCCCCGCAGCAAGCCAAGTGCAAATTAATCTACTCAGCTAAATGGGGGCCTGCATGAAAATTTGCAAGCGCCTATAAATATGCCCCAGCAAGCCAGCCCGCACTACTGCGGCAGATTGGACGCCGCTTCAGTCGTCCTTTGTCTGGTGCGGAACGAAGCGGAACAGATGACAGGCTGCTTTGCTTTCTCGATTTCTTTTTTCTCCTCTTATTCACACTCGATAATGGCAGAAATCTGTTTACTTTCTAGTTCATCCCAGGCACTACAATGCCCTTTTTTCGCACGCTGGCCCCACTCGGCCTCTCCGTTTGGCGTAGCTTTGAGTAAACAAAGAAGCGAACTCGGGAAATGTTTGCAGGGGTGGAGAAAATAGCCAGGTCCGAGAGAAATCCGAACAAGACCCCGGAGGAGTGCAGCGGCGAAAGCAGCAATCAGGAAAGAGAAGAAGGGAAAAACACGGCCGTTTGCTTTTAGCCAGATCCTGAAAGGGTCAACCCGGCGTCTTCCGGCTATGGAGCAGAGCAAGGGGTTGGATCCAGGCCTGGCAAATCGATCTCCATGTTTCTGAGCTAATCTACAGCTCAACTGCCTGATTCTGCTAATTAGGCTACCTTCTTTGTTTAAGCCACAGCTAGGATGGGTTTAGAGCCTGTTCTAAGGGTAGTCTATCTTCTCCATGCAGCAGCAACAATGAGACAGGCTTTAACCACTGGGTAGAACACAATAAATAAGGGATCTCACTTGAGGATTTCAAGATGCCTTTGGTTCCGCCATGATAAATGAGAAATGCCATGTATAATGCGAGCCTAAAGACGTCAAGATAGGCATGAAAGGGCTTTGTGAAGGAAAATGTGCTGTAGATCAATGGCTTTAACACTCTGGGTAGTGCTTTCGAGTCAAGTGGGAAGCCATTGGATTGCATTGGATACAGTCTAGCTCTACCCACTGAGTCTGATTCAGCGTATTGGACTGCACTGACTTTAGAAAATCGACCAGAGAGCAGCATTCAAAGTTCCTTTGAACCTCGCCCGGAGAAAGAGGCCTCTGGAGTTGAAGACGTCTTTATCAGTCAATATTCAAGGTGAGGGTATAGAAGTCTAAGTTAAAAGCCCCTGGCGAAAGAGCACTCGCTATTTTTTGGTTAAAACAATGAGATGATGATAGAAAATGGGAAAAAAATAAATGTATTGCAGAAAAATGAGCCATATAAGAGACATAGAGCCATGCTGACAGACTGCAGTACACTACAGGAAGCACAGGGGGCGATATTTTTCCATCATGTCACACAGGTGTGACTGAAATGTCTGCTTAGACCGTATTCTGTGCCAGAATGGCATCTTCTGTGAACGCGGGAGATAAAAATATTTACTTTCCTTAATGTTTTACCTCATTTTATTTCTAACATACTTTAAGACTTTTTTTTTTTTTGGGATTAAAAAGTGTTAAAAAGTTCCTTTTCACCACAGTCACATTTATTTTAACAGCTGCTTTAATACTTTTTATTCTTTTTAATGTTTTATTAACACAGCAGCTCTTTATGTCTTCTTTTATCTCTGTTACTGCTATATTATATCAGGTGAAAATATTTTTTATAAAATATTTTTTACAATTTTTTATTGATTTTTAAGATTTTTAAGACTAATTAAAACAATAAAAAGTGTTTTTAAACTAGATTTAGTCTAATTAATCCATACACTAATGCTAGAAATAGCTAGCAGTGAGGTGTGGCAGCCTTGGGGTTTTCCTGCCTGTTTTATAACTTCTTCAGGTACCAGGTAACTGTTCTTAACTGTTCTTAAGGTGACGCAGTGAAGAGCGAGTGACTTGGAACCACTGATCGATTATTTCCGAGGTCAACACGTTCAAAACCACATAAAACAATTTAGAACAAATGTTGCCCATCTTTTCCTGGATTGATTGCTTCAGTGGCAGACCATTGCAGATCTTTGCAGCTCCTACAGGCTGCTGCCAAACCTCCGGCCCGCCTCCATGGCAACCACATGCTCGACTGACGACGGTGAAAATCACACATAATTAGAGAGCCTGGACATACGCTGCCATCTCAATCAAGCAGCAGGGCCATAAGAATGCGAGACCATGTTCCTCACGCATGACAAAGCAGCACTTCCTCCACCCTTCAGGGAAGCGACTTCAGGGCTTCCCACTCAGGTGGACGACCACAAGCTTCTGAGGGCTGGATTTAGCAACATAAATTGTGGCTGAAGCGATCATCTTATCTCCAGCATTTATGCAATGAAAGTAATTAGTTCTTGTTTGGGGTTCCTGGGAAGTTCTTCAGGACTGGCATTAAAGAGATTGAGGTGGACATGTTCCAGTGACTTCCAATTTCTCAATAAAGGCCTTTAAAATGAAGGTGCCAGTAAATGAGATAAACAAAGAGATGCCATATATGGTTCCCTCTAGAAGATAAATATGATCTGCAGCTAAATGAAGCTGGGTATCTGGATTTGGGCAACACCAGCGGGTGAAGGGGGTTACCTGTAAGACTGTGGTTATTAGAATGGGTCTATACTTCCAGATATCTTTTGAAATGGAATCACTCTTCATGCATCTTGAGGCGCCAGTAGACTAATGATTGGATTTGTGCCAATGGGAAGCATTTGTGTTAACTGTATACTGTCAAAGCTCTACAGCCCTGTAGCTTGAGGACCAAAACAGAGAGAGTTAATGCAGTGTGATATGAGTTCCAGCCGCAGGCTACAATCTGATCCATGGTCCACAAGGCAGGTGTGAACAAACTAGGAACAAAGGGATCACCCACATTTGCCTACCATCAATTTAGCCCCAAGCAAGATGCATGAAGCTCCATTCAGGAATAGCCAAAAGGCTTAGAACTAGTTTTGGGAACGGAGAGCTGTCAAACAGGCATGCTGCATGAATGCAAATTTTCAAAAAGTGATGAATTCAAAGCAGTAGGTCCTGAAAGTGGTGGAAAAACGGGGAAGCAACTTTGGATCCCTGAGGAATATTTCAGTGGAGTGGCTTCATTGAAATAAGCCAAGCAGGTTCTTCAAGGGACCAAACTTTAAAGGTCCAGCTCATTGACAAGATCATTGTTTTTATTTTTCAGGTTCATAAATTTAGGTCTGTTAGCAAGACAGTTGGTCCAAAACTCTGAGATGAACGAATCTGGCCAAACAAAATGCAATTGACGTCCATACCAGCAGGTTTGGGGCGTCCTTCAAGAAGCCTCGAGATGTGTTCCTGAAGACGACTTAAAGAAAGGCGCTGGTGTAAGAGAGCTGAGGCTGTGCTGAAGAATAGCAGTGATGGTAATGAACTCTCTTTGTGTTTCGACTGGATTTACATGACCTATTACCTGTTGCCTCATTTTCAAGACGATGAAAATGACATTTTTCACTCTGGGGTGTCCTCACTTTTGTTACAGTGGTTGAGACATTAATGGCTGTGTTGAGTTATTTTGAGGGGATAGCAAATTTACACTGTTCTACAAGCTGAACACACGGACTACTTTACACTGTATCAAAGAGTCATATCCTCAGTGTCGTCCCATCAAATGATATAATCAAATATTTACCAAAATGTGAGGGGTGCACTAACTTTTGTGAGATACTGTATGTATATATATGTTGTATATGCAAAAATGGTACATCAATTATTAGCAGTCACAGCATCTATTGTTCAATATAACAACATCTTGCACAATTACCGATATTTTTCTGCAAAAAGAGCAACGACGTCCATGAAATAATTTACTCGTATTACCTCAAACAGCCTCCGGCTTTTTGTTCCAGTGCACTTTGTATCTTTTTAACAAGCTCATGCAACTCAAGTGCCCTCCAAGTCCAGACATTTCTCTCACGGCTAAACAATCTGTTCCCGTTCTTTGGTCACTATGGTTACGGTTGGCTATCTGACATGCGGATTGGCCGGCGGGCCTCCCAGAAAGCCTTGTGAGAGCAGTAATGTCTTCCTTGCTCCATTAACAATACCAGGAACTCATAACCAGCCGGCCGCGTGATTCAGCGGATTCTGCCCAATCAATATCATCAGCGGAGGGCAAAGAGGAGCCGTTACTATGGCGATCGGACAACAGTCATATTGCATTAGCTTGTCGTGCGGGATTTAAATGAGTAAGATGGCATCTTTTGAGGAGTTAATCACCAATCTAGGGACGCTGCATAGGCCACGGCGACTTCAACCTTATCTCTCACGACGCGTTTTTTCCCATTAACCCAGTAAAATGTGACTCCACAGTAGCTGGGCTGATCCTGAGCGGGATAAGATGGTCAGCGGACGAGTGCTTCTGTACCTTTTCTCTCGTTTTATAAAGCCGTCGTTGTTGGATGCATTCAGAACACGCTCCACATCGCTATGGAAACACTTATTATTGATGCTTCATCAGAGAAAACGTGAAGTACATTGGTGCTGATTTGTTTCGCTGCTCAAAAGGCTACTTTGTGAATCTGTACTGTAAATAACGTCCCACACTTCAAAGGGCTGCAGCCAAAAAAACGGCCCAGAGGAAGTTGCTCAGGCTTACAGGCTAACAAGCTCCTCCATTTGCGTCAGAGTTGCCGTTAAGCACCGAATGATCGGCTGTAACGCACAAAGTAATGATTATGTTTAGCAAGCTTTAAAATCCATGTTTGAGTCTAAGATCGCAGATAGTTCCATTAGATCATTGCGATAAGTGTCCGATCGTAAGATTGCAAAATCTCTCTGAAACACCAGCTACAGCCAATGGGAGCACAGAACAATAAACCTGGGGGCGGGGTTTATATATATATATATATATATTCATATTCTTTTCTTCTTCCTTGTTTTGTTGCTGCACAGACAGATCAGGCCTTGTTATGTTGGGCTCCAAGACAGGCAAGACTATCACGTGATCTCTGGCCCCAAGCAGAAACAAAATTGTTCTAAAAGGTTGGTCCCAGCTGGAGTGATGGCATTAATCTGGGTGTTTCTCGTCTTGTTTACCTCCAAGAATCGAAGAATCCTGAAGAGAACTGGAAGGAGAACTGGTTCCTTCTTAGAGGAACCAGGTATAAAAGTCATGCAGTGCGTGAGGCTCTGTGTGCAGATGGTAGGAGATGTTCCACTCATTTGGAAAAATGCTTAGCGTGCTTAGAAACGCCCTTCTTGGCAATCTTTACAATCGAAAAGGTTTAAACAGGCCTCCTTTATCATAATGGTAGCAATGGGATTAAAACAATGTGGAAAATACAATTATGTGCCGGTTCTGAGCTCCATAGTTCCACTGAGTGGTTGCTGAGCATTTGTAGTCTACTGACATGAGCCATGCGGCAGTATTGTTGCTGCTAAATAAAGTATTTATTGAACATTTGGGTATTTTTTATTCATATTTCATTGATGGTTTTATTAAATCTGCTGAAAAAAGCATTGCAAAGGGTTTAGGCTCCCACTTGAGTCTTGCTTTGCACTTTGGACTTCAATCAGCAGTGCTAAGGCTTGCTTAACGGCTCGATCTCGGGTAAAATCGCCGTCACGCATGATCTTGAGGCTTATTCCTAGCAGAGCAAGTGAAGAACTCTGAAGGAAAGGGTCAGAAAGGATGGCGCTTCAGAATAATCATACTTCTGTTTCACGGGCCGTTCGCTAATGAGCATTTTCATCCGTATCCAAAGCAAAAGGCAGGAAACACACAAGCACGTGGCTCGGGGCCACGAAGTGCTGTAAATCTAATCTGGAGAACATGGCAGACAGAAAAATTGAAAGCTTTATCTGGCATGGAGGAGGAAAAATATTCATGCAAGCATTCAACATTAATTTCCTCCTCATGCTTGCTGGAGAACGAGGCGGGAGCAGGTTTGCATTGGGATTTCCAGTCAAAAGAAACGTATTGATATTGGGCCCGGCGTGGGGTTGAGAAATTATTGATAATAATACGGAGTCCAAAAGCATCTTTGTCTTTTTTGCGTGCAGAGAAAATCTTCTCCTCTCGCTTTCAGATGTCCACTTTGATTTGAAAATATCCATCAAAAGATCCTTTTTTTAAAGCTTTCTTTTACTTTCTGCAAAGAGAGAAGAAGGGTGAGCTAACAAGGAATTTCGTGCATGGACATTTGAGCCATTTTAAAAATGTCCCCGTGCAAAAGTAAAAGAAATAAAGCTGTCCGTGCTCTGTAATAGGTCAAATGTGAGCCGCCGGGCTCCGAGCATGTTATTTTAGAAGCTTAGTAATTTTGGAAGTTGCCCTACTAGTGTTGATCAATTGATGGGAGAATGATTACATCGCATGGTATTCCATTGAGATCAGAGCCACGCCCATCCAGTAGCGCCTCTGATTGGCCAGCAGATTCAACCTAAGGTGTGATAGAACAGGATCTTCCATGCCGCGTTTCTCCAACCTGGAGATATGAACCAAAAAGACATTGGGTTTATCATTATCAACTCGGTCTCCAAGGAGACACATCTCTTGTATCTTGCTTTGTAAACACATCACCGTCAAAGTAAACAACAAAAGAGGAGTGAAAGTGAAAGTGACTAGTTGTCTTTGTGAACACATGGCACACAGTGAAAGACCACGAAATGCATCTTCTGCATGTAGCCCACACAGACCATTCAGCAGGGGCAGCCATTTTCAGCACCCGGGGAGCGGTGACAAGGATGGTACCTTACTCAAGGCTTCCTAAGGGCAACCCGCCGGTCTGGGATTTGAACCAACTGCCTTCCGATCTTTGGACGCAAGGATCACTAGGACACCCCAGATAATAGTGATGGACCTAAAGTGTAACCCCTGCCTGACCCTTGCGCCAAGAATCAGTTTATTTTTGTCTTGTTGTTTTCTAGCCCCGCCTCCCACTCTGTCTAAGAGGGTGATCAGCTAGCTGACCATCTAGACTGTCCCTGTGTTACTGGTCCTCTTCCACCACATCCGCAAGCTTTCAGAAAACATCAACAAATGAGGATGAAAGGAATAACGAGGGCAGACAAAGAGCTTCTTATCTGTACTAAACGCTGAGAATAAATGAGCCTTTATTTTCTCCACTGTGTGTGTTTACTGTAACCCCGAGCCCCAGGTGATTCAAGCCCTTCGTCATTATAAATAGCCACTGCTTTTCACTCAGTCTTAGTCAGGTCTCTGACTACTACAGCAGCGCTCAAATGCCGAGAGCCCCCGGTTGCTTTACATTCTGCTCCCAAAGATCCAGACGTTCTTGTATTTTTAATGTGTTTAGGAACAGTTCTCCAGATCTTCCAGAAGGACAAAATTTTGGTTTCTCACTTTCAGTTCAGTCCCCATACCTGAGCAGTTTCAGAAGCAGTGTGGGATCATCTCCCCAGAGAACCTACAACAAAAGCCAGCCAAAGAAAAGCTTTGGGACGTCCTTCAAGAAGCCTGGAGAAGTGTTCCTGAAGATGACTTAAAGAAAGGAGCTGGTCTAAGGGAGCTGAGGCTGTGCTTAAGAATAACGGTGGTGAATATGGACTGGTAAGAATGAAACTCTGCATTTTGGTCCTACGAGTCTTAGATCGTGGGGTCAAGTTTCTAACCACCACTGTCTTCAGGCAGGGCGTGCCTGTTTGGAACCACACAGAAGATGCTTTTGATTGGACGGTTTTTTAATGCATTTCTGTCACCCAGACCATCCATCAGCACCTCCCGCACCTCCAAAAGTACCTGCTGCCTGCGAATTAAAATAAATTAGACGCACCAGATAAAGGAGTCGGGACGGCCCGAGCACGGCAGTGGAAGGATGAAGTGAATTGATGAATTATTGATGCAAATGACAAGCTCAGCTAAACAGCCTCTTGAGCCGCTTCCAGATTTAGCGACTGGTTTACCGAAGACATCCGCTGTCTTTTGAGCGGTCATTTATTTCGGCTGGGGCAAGCTCGACTTTGTTTGAGGCAGGAGGGTGCCGCATGCTTCAAAGCTCCTCTTTGCACTTCCTGCTTTGATGGTGGAGTCACCTAAGACTGACTTTTTGTTTCGGCGGCACAAATCCCACGATTTTCGTGTATTTGCACATTAAAGATGCAGGCTGATGAAATATTGAGGCCTCCTGCAGCGTGAAGCCGAGGAACGGGAGGGAAAAAAGGGCTTAGCTGGTAGGCCCAGCGCCGGAAAGGGGTGTGTGTGTGTGTGTGTTTGTGTTATGAGCGGTGCTGGGACATTTGGGGGTGGCTGGAAATGAACTAGGATTGTTTGGGCTTTGGGTCTGACTCTCACCTTTTTCTGGGGACACATTTTAACATGCAAACACAACTATAGATGTTCTCTCTCTCCCTCATACTTTCTCATGCAAATGCAACCACATAGTCTTTCTCTGACACACACTGACACACACGCACACACACACACACACACACACACACAAAGGCTTTAACATGCAAAAGACACCCACATATTCTCCCAGTCTCTTGCTCTTCTCTTTTCCTCTCCAGTTATATATATATATGTGTTCATGTGCTATGTGCATATTTTTTTCCTCTTTATTTAACTCTTATCATCCATACTCAGTGCCAGGCTGCACTAAAAAACTAAAAGTGGATCCAGAAGACTTCTCAACACCTACGTGACCCTCTTTAGACAACGAATGGAACCCACAAATGCATTCTGAAGCATGTTCCAATGCTAAATGATTTCAAAACCACACCGCTGATGCTGAGGGATAAGCTTTTAGACTGTTCCCATCAGGTTGGAGCAGGTAGGCCGCAAGGTTGTGGGTTCAAACCCCAGCAGGTTGCCCTTTGACAAGGTACCGTCCCCATCAATGCTCCCCGGGTGCTGGAGTTGAAAAGCAGAGGTGAAAAGCTGGGTGAAAAGTAGAAGTTGCATTTCATTGTGTTTCACAATGAGAAATAGTCACTTTCACTTTACTTATGTCAGGTGTCATGAACATGGATACTGACCTTCAGAGACGTGGTGCTTAGCAAATGTTGTCCCTCCATACATTCATCTTTGGGACCGTTTTTCCTAACCAGGGTACTGAAGTCTATCACAGCTCTAACAGGGGACTCAGGACGGGACAGCAGTCCAGCATGGGGCAGACACTCACCACTAGCAGTCCTTCTTCTTCTTCTTCTTCTTCTTCTGGCTGCTCCCATGAGGGGTTAGGGTTAGGGTTAGGGTTAGGGTTAGGGTTAGGATCATCCATCAGCAGATCATCCATCAACCATCATCCATCTTCCTCTTTCACACCAACTGCCTGCATGAACGCTACTTCCTGCATCCTAACCACTTCGCTCTCCTCCCTTTCATTCACACACTTAGTCCTACTGGCTTTCTTCTCCTCTGTAGGGCAGATCTCCACCTCTCCAGGGCCTCCTCAGATTCTCCTGCTCTCCTACAGATCACAATGTCAACTGCAAACATCATCGTTCATGGGGACACCTGTCTTACGCACCATTTCCAGTCCACTGGACAACAATCCACCACCGCACTACTGCGGGATACCCTATACACTCCCCAATTAACAACCACTGACACCCAAATGCCAACACACTCACGTTCACATGCAAACACCCCGTCCCATGACACGCCGATGTGAGATGGACAGGTAGCTACATTAGCAGCAGCTTACAGACAGACAGGCAATGACCTACTTCTCTCCATCACCAATACACACACACACACATCTCTGCATCGAGCAGATAGAGGCTGATAAGCACGTCGCAGATCCGTCACATGCTGCAGACCCCTCGCAGAGTGTTCAGGACACAGAAATGCAAAGAAACATGGAGTAAATGGCACAACAAAAGGACCATCCCTATCTCCGACAGCATGACAGACACTGAATGCGGCTTTCCATTACAAAGCCTCCGTCAGACAGGCGCCCGGACCCAACGCGATTCAATCACTCATTTGTTGTTGTTGACTGCGTCTGAACATTGCCGTAGACATCCATCAGACTGCAGCCTAGGGCTGTTATTCAGCCTCTACTCCTGAAGGGATCTGCACAGCCCTGCATCGTTTAGTGCTTCCCCTTATCTAACACACCTGATTTAGTTCATTACAGAAAGTCAAGCATAACTTCTTCCTTTTCACTAATGCAGAAGATCAGCCAAGACGTTTTTGGTGCCTGGAGGCTAAAGTTGAACAACTGGACCCCAGAAACTGGAATCAAGGAAACGGCAAGCAGACTTAAGTGGTTACAGATGTTTTTAGGGTGACTGGACACCCCACTTTGTCCAAAAGGAGCTGTGCAGCAGGCCACAGAGCTTCACCATCATCATCTTCATCAAGCTCCGGTCCATAGATGTTGTTTGCATCAACATCAACGTCTGACTCACTATCTCCAATTCGCCCAGTCTCTTGCTTCCCTGGTCAATGTGGCCCAACCTGTCTCAACCCCAGACTGTGATGTCATCCAGCCAGTCTCTTCTGGGACATCCTCCATGTTGCGCAGCATCACCAACTTCATCGTTCTGGGAAGTGGTGGCCTAGTGGTTAGGGAGTTGCCCCAGCATTGGAAGATTGTGGGTTTGATTCCCTCACAAGTAGGTTGCCCTGAGGTACCCTTGAGCAAGGTACTGTTCCCCTCACTGCTCCCTGGGTGCTTTTAATAGCTGCCCACTGCTGCATGGTGTATGCATGGGTTAAATGCAGAGGTCCAATTTCGTTGTGGTCCACTGTGTGCTGTGCTTTGACCTCGCAATGACAAGGGTTGTCACTTTCACTTTCATTCTGTCTACCTTCATTCTGACAACGTGTCCAAAGTGACATTTTTCTTCAGATGATCCGTCGTACGATCGCGTTACAAACTCACCACAAACCTCTCATAATCCCAGGAGGAGACCCAGGGTTAAAATCAGAGAGGGGGTTACAGGGAATCATACTACCAGGTGATAGTGGAGTCTACCTGACTTCAGCTGCAGATATAGTGCATCATTTTAAATGGACTCAACAGACAGTACCCAGTTCTATTGATTGGCTTTCACCACATTTTGAAGATCTGATTTAGTTCTCGTCACGGGGTAATCAATGATTTCTAATTTTGCTTCTTTTATTTAGAAATTGCAGACAGGGCTGATAAAAGGTTTCATCTGAGGCCTTGTTGAACCTAATAGGTTTTTAGTAGAGGTTTATTTCTGTACTGCACTGTTCCACGAATACTTTGAGATTGACTCTCAAAGTCAATCTCACGTGGAACATATGAATGCTTTTGGAGATCGGAGATCAAAGCAAGTGGTAAAATTAAGACGATAAGCTTGGTAGAAACCTGCTTTGCAGTAGAACCACAGGAAGCAAGAAAATATATTTCCTAATCTTAGACGTCTCCGGATTGTGTAGACATGCGGGACTGCCTCAGTCTCCTGTCTGTCTGAGAGCGTGTTAAACTGCCCTCGGCTGAAAGAGCCGCACTCTATCCTCCACCGTCCCGGAGAGAGTCACTAATAAATAGGAGTGCAGGACAATGGCCTATTTCCCCTGCAGATGCATCCGTCACAGCACAGCTCAGAGGACCCAAAGTCTCTGCACTTTTAACTGCTACTGCCACGTCTGCACAGGACAAAACATTTCAGCATGATGATTCAACTGCATCGTTGAGAATCCTACTTTTAAACACCATTCCAGTCCTGAAATCTCGTTATTATCCATTAAGAAATACTTAAGCCTTTTAAAAACCATCTATCTAATGCTGTTTAGATTCCCATTGTGCCACCAAAGCTCTCAGGATCTCAACTTTAGCCCACACATCACAATCTGTGAGATCTTTTCTCACAAAGGGATGGCACGGTGGCACAACGGTTCTGCGAGAAGGTCCTGAGTTTGATTCTCAGTCAGGACGGTTAGGTTTTCCTATTTCTGTGGATTTTCTCCAGGTGCAATGGTTTCCTCCAACAGACCAAAAGCTTGCATTTTTGGTAGATTAGAGATCTTTGATTAATCTCTTGATATGATTGTGTTTCTGGGTGTCTATTCCTTTTGATGTGCACCAGGATAGGTTTCAGCAACCCCTGCAAAACTATAGGAGAGGGGTCTCAACTCATCCTGGTCAGCCTCTACAAGAGTACCCAAAGGGATCAGCTAGTCCTTGAGAGGCTTCATTTGGGTCAGACAGAATAGACCTTGGGGTGGCACGGTGGTGCAGTGGGTAGGGTTGTCCCCTCGCAGTGAGAAGGGTTTGATTCCCAGGTGGTACGGTCAGGTTCCTTTTTGTGTTGAGTCATGTTGTCCCCTTGACTATGGGAGTTCCGGTTTCCTCCCACCATCCAAAGACATGCATATTAGGTGGATTGGAGATGCTAACTTGCCCTCAATGAGTGTGTGTGAGTGTGTTTATGTATCTGCCCTATGATGGACTGCTGACCCTGTGAAAGCTGGAACTCCAGCACCACCCGTGACCCTAATCAGAACAAGCGGCTATTATCTTGGTCATATTGAGTAAATTAAATTAAAGAAATGGGAAAAAATGCTTTAACATGCTGCAAAGTGTCTAAAGGTACAGGGTTCAAGATAAAGAGCTTCCGCCCACTCAGTGCTCAGCATCAGCAGTAAACGAATCACCTGATCATCTGGAATCATCTGCACCTGATTCTTCACTGCTTCATGTCTTAAGTTAGATGCATTGTTCTGCTTGAAGGTTCAGACGCAGATCACTGTGTGGATTAACCAACACAGAACTTTCAAACTGATCAGGTACAGAGACTGGACTGAAAATGAGAGACAACAACACTGTCCTTCAGGAAGATCTGGAGAACTGCTCAGGTACAGAGACTGGACTGAAAATGAAAGACAAGAACACTGTCCTTCAGGAAGATCTGGAGAACGGTTTCCTCTCACACAGTAGGAGACATGTTCACAGATCTGCACAGAGGATAGGAATCTGCCTCTGTCTGGTTCCAGGCAAAGCAAGGGCACTTCCAGCAAATTATGAAACACTTGTGTAATCCAAAGAACGTCCCACAGCATGAATGTTGTCTTTACTTTACGTGTCCACCATATGCAGTCTTCTCTAGATTCACTGGAACAGCATGTCCAATTATATAGATTATATAGAATGTTGCACCTTTTTGTATCTGACCACCCAGTTCCTCAAGGTTTTTGGAGCAGAACGTTTTAAAGAACATTAAACTAAATGACACTTCATATTTGGTAGTACATTCCTCGAAAGACCTCTAAAACCTGTTCCCCACTTTGCCAAAAGCTCTGGATTTTAGCATGGTAAGGTTCATGGTAAGGCGAGATCTTGGAGTTACTGAGAAACCAATGCTCGAACATTCTTATAAGCTGCTCCTCCTTCGGAGAACATTTGTGCCAATCAATATAAATGCAACCCTGCCTTTAAGCTGAAATCTGCGTTCTGTCTCCAGCATCACTGAAAAGCTGTATTTGGGTTGAAAAAAAGATCACTTGATGATGGTGAGTTTTGTAATTTTATCACCTTATTGACAGTAAAGGCCTGACAGCCGGCGGTTCCATCCATCAAAAAACGCAGGCAGACGACATGCATTAGGTTACCTCTCCACTCACTTTTCACTGGAGGTGCTTTTAATTCGATGTACTAAATGTTTAATTAAGCTGCAGACTGCGTGAACCGATGTGCCAAAAAAAGCCACATCTTGAGGGTTTAATATCAATTTGAGGGTTAATCGGGTCAGCATGCGTCACCTGCAGAAAGTGGCAGTCTTTCAGGCGATGGCTTAATTACTTGTTGGAAACGCTGCATTCGGCTCATAATGCAACGTTCACACCTCCTTATCCTCCACTTCACAGCCTTCATTAGAGCCGCTCCGAGCTCGGCCATGACAGTTGTTTCAGGGAATCTTCTGAGGTAATGAGATATAATCACCTTTACTGAATTGCAAAGATCTCATATGTCACTTTTTCCCAGTTAAGGGAAGGCAGGCCAAGCATCCTTGTGATTTGTTATTTCTTTTTCTGCTCATCTCGTCTTGCTTAAACTGACACGTTTAAGTGAAAGTGACTATCCTTGGCATTGTGAAAGATGCCACATGGTGTTTCTAAAATTACACCGCTGCATTTCACCCCCACACACGTGCAGCAGGGGGCAGTGATGGGGATGGTACCTTTCTCAAGGGTACCTCAGAGCAACCTACTGGTGTTCAACCTTCAGATGCTGGGGCCAACTCCCTAACCACTAGGCCACCACTGCCCCAGTGCACAAAGCTGCTGTATGTATCTTCATATACCAATCAGCCATAACATCAAACCAGCTCCCTGATGTTGCTTCCAAACGAACCTGTGATGGCCGGGCATTTAGGGACTAGGCCCCATATTCCTAAGGTGGTAGGTTCGAGTCCCAAATCAGTAGGTTATCCTGAGTTACCCTTGAGCAAGGTACCATCTCTACCATCTGGGAAGTTTGGAGGCAACTTGAACACCTTGTCAGGAACCTCAGACCATAATGAACCATGGGTAAAAGGCAAGCTGGCTGTGTGATGCTCTGAGCAATGTTCTGCTGGGAATCCCAGGAATCCATGTGAATCAATGACCCTGTTGATAGTTGCCCTTTCTTGGGCGACTTTGGTACCACTGCATGCAGCCACTCCACAGGACCTGCTGTGCTGGAGATGCTCTGAAACAGTGATCTAGCCCTCAAAGTTCCTCACTCAGATCATTACGCTCACTGCTTCCAGCACGTCAGCTTCAAGAACTGACTGTTCGCTCCCTGCTGTCTCACATCTCCCACCCCTTGACAGGTTCCATTGTACCAAGATAGTTGCTATTCAAGATGTTTTTCACCTGTCAGTGGTTTTAATGTAATGGCTGACATTGGTGAATTTATATATATATAGACCAATTTCCATGCCTCGTGTTCACAAATAGAAGCAGAGGTTTCTCCTCCCCTTGCTCTTTCTCTCGCTCCTGGCTGATAAATGTTATTTACATGGCGGAGGAAACGTTGTGAATGCTCAGAGTGAAGCACCTGGCTGCTCCCAGGCAGAGACAGAGTGCCCCCAGATAGAAATCCAACAGCACTATCTATCTGGCTTATTAGACTTGCCCCTCAGGAATCAAGTGAACGGAGCACGAGCCGAGCCATTATGTAGGCCAGCTGGAGATGCTCTGCAAACGGCCATGACAGCGGCAGAATAACCAAGGCTTTCCCCGCGAATAAGACACCGCGGAGAGAACACAACACGATCAGCACGTCCCACTGAGTATAAAACCTGTAAAGGTGTTTTCAGCTGCTCCTAAAAGGTCACCGAATTTGATCGTTATTTGTTGGTCAGTGGTCGCTGTCATCGGCTGGATAGTGGAGTAAAAGTTATAATTTGTCGAAATCGCTGTTTGATCCTTAATTGGCAAATCGGTCGGAGCATCACACATAATCGAGAATAATTAAAGAAAGAAAAAAATGGGGATTTCAGGAAGTTCAATGCAGGCATTTTTGTTTGTGGGCCTAGGATGAAACCTACCTTTCTGAAAAAAAGATCTTCTGTAATAAACGACAATCTGCTAAACGAGCTCTTATGCTTTTAGACAGTTGTGCCCTTTGAGAGCCAGAAATCTGGGTCGTTATAAACACTTACAGTCAATTATGGTAGAAAATATATATATAGCATTTTTATAGATATAAAAAAGAAAAAAAAATTCCCAAAATGTTAGAAAATGATCTTGGGGCAGCGGTGGCCTAGTGGTTAGGGAGTTGCCCTGGATCGGAAGATTGTGGATTTGATTCCCTCCCCAATTGGTACCCTTGAGCAAGGTACTTTGCCCGTCACTGCTCCCTGGACGCTTTCAATAGCTGCCCCATGCTGCACATGTGTGTATAGGTGAAACGCAGAGGTTGAATTTTATTGTGTTGTGCTGTGCTGCGTTTCACAATGACAAGGGTAATCAATTTCACTTTCGTTTTAGCTTGGGTCAGACATTAGCTCCGCCCACTTTCTGATGTGCAGTGTAAACAGCACCGAAGCGAAACACACCGCGGATTTTATTCCCAGTTCTAATTAAATGAACATATTCTATTGTTCATTGCGGCTCATTCACGTTCTTCTTAAATGTGCAGATCAATAGCCATGTCGCCCCCTATGCTTCCTGTCGAACATTGCAGTCTGTCAGTTACACACACAGTGTTGTGCAGCTCATTTGTTTTCAATTAAATGACCTTGTTTTCTTAATTGACACAGTTGGGAGTGGTCGCAGCATTAAGAATAACAGTAACTGTGATAAAAGAAGCCTCTTTTCTTGAAAACCACGCCGTTGTGTGCCTCGACCCAGCGGCAGCCAACCGCACACAGTCTCTCTTCGCATCATGACGATGCTAATGTGGTTACATCAGTGCGACTGAATAAATAATACACAGCGAGGGACGAGGTGGGGTTGCTCAGAGGCAGTGATGCAATTGCAGGCAGGTAGGAATGCACACTGGTGCAGTTTAATGAATATTTCTGCTGCCCTGTGTGTAACAGGACAGGGATTCGAAGGAAAAAGCATGGCTAGATGGTAAATATTGGCACCCCAGAGTGCTGCACCAAGAAGCCGGGCGTGGAGGGTGGATGGGGTGATTGATCTTACCAAAAAAAAAAACCCCTCACAGTCCCGACTTTGAATGTTCAAAGGGGTATTCTTCAGCTTGATGGATTAAAAGCATGGAGTGGTCCATGTGTGTGTGTTTTTTTTGTTTTCTTTTTTTGGAGGGGGGGTGGTTGCTGATACCCGTTTTGTCCCCAGGCTGAGTGAAGTCGCTCGTACCGCTAATGTGTGTGTTTTTTTCCACCAGTGAAGCTACTCCCACACGGCACCTTGTTTTCTCCCAGTGCCCGCTGTTTATGTTTGCTTATTAGATCAGTGGTTTCTAAAATTTCATTAAACAATTCCTCCCACAGCCTCGTTTCCCGGCCTTCTTTTCATTTGGCTGCGGTGGGTCGTTAAAAAGACTCCACGGTCAGGATTTTCTTCATCTTGATTACATATATGGGGGTTAATGAAATAAAGGAGAGATTATAAGGTGCTGTGTGTGTGTGTGTGCATGTGTGTGTGTGTGTGTGACGTATTCCCCCTCCAAACACACCTGCGTGCGGACAAAGCAGTTCTCAGGCAAGTCATTAAGGCCAATGTTAGTCCGCGCCGTTTAATTAAGGCTTAAAAATGAGGTCAGCTGCGGAAGGACAAACATATTCTAATGAGCTCAGAATGTGTGGCGCATGAAGATTTACGGCCCGTTTCATATCTCGGCTCACCAGCTCCAATCTGGGAGATAACGCTAAGCAAACGGTGCACTAAGCTAAACGCTAAGCTAGCTTATTTAAACCTCGGCCGTCGTTTTGCTAAATGTATCGGTGTCAAATGATCAGGTGATGTGAGAAATGAAGACAAGTCCCAGGACAACTCGGTAGGCCACTGAGAAGGTCCTTCGGAGGGGTTCGTTGTTGGGACCTGGATGGAAGTGGCTCAGGGTTACAATAGAAACCGTGACCGAAGTGACCTCTGCTTTAAGATCTGTGAGGATCAGCAGGTGTGACTGGAGGTTGTGGTGCATGTTCAGTGAAAGTGGTGCTGCGTAAGTGCAATAAGCAAGAGCAACTGCCCCCCAGGGGACGGAAAATGTCAATGCAGAGCCTGATCAGATGGAGCAGTCCGTCCACTACACAGAGAGGGACATTAGAGTAGGACAGCCCTTTCTTACGGAGATCAATAATGTAAGAATCACATTTACTGGAAGACGGAAACTTTGGAGCCATTCAATCAAAACATAAGTGAAGACGTTCAAACACCCCGTCCTTAAAAACCTTTTGATCCTCAGCTGAAAAACTGATCATGTGATTATGTAGAAACTTCTCTAATCTACAAAAAATGTGGAAAATAGTGATACATTCAGATGAATCATCCATCGGGTTCTTCAAGCGGGCAAGTGCGGTAGATCAGAAAAAACCTGAATGCTTGATCCCTAATTTGAAAGTGACAACCCTTGTCATTGTGAGGTCAAAGCACAGCAGACAATGAAGCACAACGAAATTGGACCTCTGCATTTAACCCATGCACACTCAAACACCGTGCAGCAGTGGGCAGCTATTGAAAGCACCCAGGGAGCAGTGACAGGGACGGCACCTTGCTCAAGTGTACCTCAGGGCAACCTATTGGGAAGGGGTTCAAACCCCTGATCCTCCAATCATGTGGCAAACACCCTAACCACTAGGCCACCGCTGAGGAGGTGAAACTTCAGGAAATCTCAAATTATTGTACTTTTGGGGCTCACAGACATTTAAAGAACGACTGGATGAATAAAGTCTAAGCCTGATCTTGAGAAAGAAAGGTACAATTCGGATCAATAGTCAGTCAATCCTGATTGCTCATCTTGAACCAAATGATGAAACATCATCGGTCATGATTAAAGAGCTGTCTCTAAAGCAGGTGGGTGATGGTTGATTTGATGAGTATGATGCTCTTCCCAGCCAGGTTTCAATGCATTTATGGGAGATTTTGGACCAGAACCTTCCAGTCATCAAAACACAGAGGCGACATCTTTCAGAAGGATGTCCATCCACACGGTTGGCAAAAGAAAAGGTGGTACTAAAGTGTAAATTCTGCATGCTCTCCATTAAGCTGGCCTGTTTCCAGGATCACAGACACCAAGCGTTGCATGGTGAGCTCCACAGACTAGAATGAAAAGTGTCTGAAAAGAGCATCAGTTCTTTAGGATCAATATTTTCCAAAAAATGTATTCTTGCCACAAAATCCAGCCTCTTTCTGGTCCCCGGCGTCATTTTGTCACACTCCGTATGGGCTCCAGAGGCCCAGGGTGTCACCTTTGCACTGCAAAAATCAATCTGGAGGCATGAACAGGTGTTTCTCCTGGCCAGGCAGCGGAGTGGGAGAGAGGCAGGCAGGCAAGCGAGCATGGAGGCTGACCTTGGAGCTCTCACTAGGCCTGACACACACACATACACACACACACACCTGCTGGCTCGGGCCGATCTGATCTGCATCCCGACTCCGCCAGTGACATGCCAGGGTCAAGCTCCTCCCACTGCCCTTGAGTGTCAGGAAAAAAAATGCTGATGCCGAACGAGCGCGGTCACCTCCGGGATGGCACGCATGTTAAAATAGGACGAGGATGAAATATTTACACTAGATCATCCTGGGCACCTTCCAGTGTTTACCGGAACCACTCACCAGGCTGTTCCCCTGAGCCTTTCGCCACCAGGAACGTGCCGGAAAAAGGACGGGGCAAGCACCTGAAGGCGATTTGCGACCTCACGTGAAGTTGCGTCCCGTCGTTTCCAGCACAAAGCCGCCCCCAGAGGATGCAGCACCGTTGACGACGCTTGATTTCACATGTGGCTCCAAGGAGGCCTTTCAGAAAAGATCAGCGGTGAAGGAAATGACGCGGCCACTAATGGCTGCTGCTATTTTCAGATGGTAATCGCTGCCAAATGACTACAGGAAGCATGAAGAGTGCAGAGATTTTTCCGGAGAGTTCTATCCTCCTCTCATTCTCTCTCCACTCTGCTCACGAACATCTCCTTCAGCTCCAACGCCCACACGAGCACCACAGAAGGGTCCCTGACAATTTACAACCCCAGCACAGTTTCCAGCTCGTTCTGATGGTAGTTGGCGTTCTTCATGAATTCCTAGCTGGGTGGCGAGCTTGACGTGGCTCCTGACTTCCAAATGATCTCATCAATGTATTCCTTCAGTTTCTTATTTTCAAAGTTTCCACAGTTGACCTCTGTCACCTCATAGCGAGGAGGTTCTGGGTTCGATTCCTTCCATAATATTTGAGCTAGTGACTTTAGAGATCAGTTTTGATTGACTGGTATCAAATGACGTAGAACAAGGTACCTTCTGTGAACAAGATCATTGAGCCTTTTCCAGAGGCAGCCATGTTGTGACACTACCTCCACCATGCTTCACAGATAAGCTTAAGGAAAAATATATCCTTACTTTCTCACTTCCTATCACTCGGATAGGGATTAATCTTTGTCTCATCAGTCTATAAAACCACCTTCAAAAACTTTCTCTCTTACACATTTCCTTTTTTTTGGTTTTCTGATTCAAATTTTTGATCAGTGTTTTGCATTCGGTGGTATAACCTCTATATTTCTTCAAACCGTGGATTCGGATACATCCAACCCTGCCCTATGGAGGTCGTCCTTCTTTTTTCCTTTACCGTTCTCAATATTTGTTTGTTGTTTGTTGTTTTTCTGAAGTGACCAGTTTGATCTCTATTGCTTAGTGCCAGTGGTTTCCTTCCTTTTCAGGAAGTTTCAGGACTAAATAGTAGAACAGGCCCTTCTAACGGATATTTCCCTCTTTTCTCAGATTCAGCATGTTTTCTCATCATAGACAGCTCTCCGGCCTTCATGCTGCTTTTCCATATACTTTTACAAATACAGTTTTCACTTAGAATTGAAGATCTATTCATAGTTTAACCAGTCTTTCTACCAGGACATGCACATCTCTGTAACTATGGTGGGACGTTTTCAATACTTTTGCTCACTCCGATACACAAGGTGATATGTTTAAGGCAATGTGAATTGTCTAGATGTGAATACCAGGAAATGAAAGCTGATTTCTGATCTTTTTCTCATCTTTTTCGTCTTTTGATCAACCCCAAAATGTCTTCAGTGCATCGCAAAAACAAATGAATTGGCCTTATTGTTCCAACACTGCTCGTGTACATTTAAGCACACATCCCATTAAAGTGTTTCCCAGGCCTCTGTCAATTGTGCAGCTCCCAAAAACAAAAGTGGTGGTTAAAATTTACACAATATCTACTTGGCCATGCCGCTTTTTAGCATGTCAGCTGATGCAACATGCAAGATGCTGCACATTTCCCATGAATATAAACCATCTCATTTGCAGGTTGTAAACCATATCCTAACATATATCATCTAATTCAGCATTGCAGGGTTTATTTACCCTATTTTTTTCAAACCATGCTTGCTGTGAACTTTCAGAACACAATACTATACAGGGAACCCACAGCATCAGATCAACTTGTATCACAATTATCATCAGTGGCCGGGGTCGCCAACCTACTCTCATGTATGAGTTTCTTTTCAGGGATGAAACCTTCCACAAGTCAGTCAATTAAAGGTCATTCGCCACCCCCTCAGAAGTCACTTTCTCAGTTCTGCATTACCTAGCAACAAAGACACATGGCTAGTAGGAACTTTTGTAGTGTTTCTGATGATGTGCAGTGTTTGTCGGGCTTCAACATGCAAGAATTACACACTCATGTCGGTGCAAATACGTTGCAAAAGTGGGGCATATCGGTTGGTGGAACTGAATGCATCCATTCTGGGGGTTGCCAAATATGCTTTTGAAGAAGCGTCTCTTCAAGAGATTCTAAAGGTTTGTTTCTGATCACTGATCTAAGTCGTTCTAGATAAGAGCGCTGTTAATTGCTGCAAATGTTAATGTAGATGTTCCACCATTGGGGAACCTCAAAAGAGAACGCTCTGGATTGAGGAATATGTGCAGCGATGATAATCCCAGACTTTGGAACCAGATGTCTGAAGCTCTATGGTTATATAATACCAGAGTCTGGAGAAGCTTTTAACATAAAACTAAATGCAGGGGATTGGGAGCCACCAAAGAGTTCAAATTCAACATCATAACCATCCCTTAGAAGATCCATGTTGGTTTACTGGTTGAGTTTGATTGAGGAATAACATGTGTTGAAGATGTCTGGTTCCACTCACCACCACCTTTAAGACATCTGAGTTTCAGATTTAACTCTCGTTCTGAGTGTACATCACTGCTCTTAACGGTAGGCTTGTCTGGCACATTGGGATATTATTGGAACATAAATTCAGGATATCATTGCACCCCAGATAACTAATTATGAGGACTGATGTCGAACCATCAGGACAAAAAAATCCCAGGGGATGTTCTTTATTGACACAATAGCAGCGTCTCATTATCGGAGGCTGTTTGGATCGGCTGCACCTCTAGCTCCCTGTAACACGGCAACAATCCGAACCCGTTATCCTGACAGCTGAGCTTTTGTCAAAGTGATTTTGTGACTTAAGTCGCATTTTTCCCACGGCCTCTCTGAGAGGCATTTCTCCCGGTGCTATGCATGTCACACCATTAAAGTTAATATGCACTCTGCAGCTCGAAAAAAAAGAGGTGCTGGGAGATTCACACAGCCCTATGATAAGCCCAGAGATGACAGATCTTCCTCTCCGAGCCCGCCTGCCCGCCGCCGCCTCGCCCAGACACCTCAGCCAAATGTCACCCAACACAAGCCGAAATATCAAGTTGGCAGTCTATGTGGCAGGCCAGCGACAGGGCCGAGGAAAGGAAAGGCGCTCGCGACCAGCCATTCTCCGAGGTGGCCGGAACGACGCACTCTTCCGCACTTCTGGACTCTTCACCAATCCGCTTGACAGCTAGCCTTCAGAGATCTAAAAAAGTGGGCCACGGTACAGTAGCGGCTTCCACAAGGGCTGAAAAAGTGAAATGACAAATATATCTTTTGAAGGGTACTGGGAGCTGTTACATAACTCTCCTCCAATGCTAAGTATGGCTAATAATTTATATTCTGTCACAAAGAAAACAACATGTATTATTGAAACAGTAATAAGCCTGGAGTGCCAAAGCAAGCAGATCACATCCAGTTTCGTTTCAAACTCTCACTGACGGTTATTCTTTAATTAAGAAGAGCTGTTATGTTTGCATAAATCAACAGGGGTTTGAATAGCTTCTTTTGAAAGCCCCCCAAGTGGACTTATACAATAAAATAATCAAACCTGCTATAACTTCTATCCATCCATTATCTGAGTTTCATATCCAAACCAGGAGAGCTTCAGGGGACAGCTAGAGGGCAATTTAAGCGGAGAAAGCTCATAAAGACATGGCAATGAACCAAGACTGGGAATCAAACCTTGCTGTGAGGACTGTATGGAATGTTGAGCTGCTAGGGAGCAATGAGGAAGGTTGAGAAGCTCCTGCTGGGACAAAGAGGACAGCTGCAGCGTTGCTCAGATGATCCACATTCATTAGATGCAAATATATCCAATAAATGCTACTGAAGGAAACTTCAAAGAAGCCTAGTTAATGGAGCTCAATAGTTCAGACATTTTTTTTTTTTGGCCCAAAGATGATTTAAACATCCCTAAAGTTTGAGGGCTGACATGATGACGCATTATTGTCCCCTGCTCTTTTAAATTGACATTTTTGGGAGAGAAAAATGTCAAGATCAACGAAGAAATGATTGTTCAGGAGGTGGTGGTCTAGGGCGCAGGTTCCGAATCCCACCTCCAGCACCCCCACCACTGGGTTCCTGAGTTGATCCAGGGAGACTGTCCCTGTAATCGGGAAATAGAAGTCGGAAAAGAACGTCTGCTAAATGTTAATTAAGCTCTTTTATGAAAATTCCCAGGCTTGTTACGTCTAGATGATGCCCACCATTCCTGAATGATCCCAGCAGGGGATACAGGGGTAGATCGTAACAGCTGGCCAAGACTACTTTGAATCTCCAGACTTTTGATCGATGCTCAATGCAAATGCATACATGACATATAAGCTGAACAGATATCCATGAATGCAGCCACACATTTGCATGGCAGGAGTAAGAAAAACTGTCTAGAACGATGAGGCTTCATCTGTTCACCTCCAGAGGAGGCACACATTTGGTAGAGAATCAACAAGAGAGGCACATTTATAGCGAATAAAAGGATGTTTGCCCTTTTAGGAAGTCTGTCTGCTGACTTATCCTCCGACGACACGCAATCCCTAAATGCAGACAATGCAAGGAAGCGCAGGCCTCCCAAGCTCTTCTAGTAATCCTTTCAAACTGGGAGCGAATCAAAGCAGCTCAGTGTAGTTTTTCTTTGATTTTACCGCCTGACGCTTTAGATGTTTACAGTATAGTGCCATTCATGGACCAAGATGATTAAACGGCCCAATAAATGACCCCCTTTAAGCTGGACGGTTTTGTTCCACTTGAAGAATTCAGGCGTAGGTCATTGGTTGCCTTAACCAATAAGAAACGATCAGAAACTGCAATGCGACTGCACTGAAAATGAGAGCCAAAAACTTTGTCCTGCCTGGAGAACTATTTTAAGCTTAGTTGCATTTAACCCATACCCAACGTGCACCAGGGGGCAACCATATCCAGTGCCCAGGGAGTGGTGATGGGGATGGTTCCTCGCTCAAGGAACCGTACAGTAGCCTGCTGGTCTGAAATCATGGCTATCAAGGGAATACCAGGGAGGTCTAGATGTTCGACTAGAGCCATGAGGGCATTACTGACTGAAAGTGAAAGTGACTTTTGGCCCGTAACAAAATGCATCCTCTGCATTTAGCCAACCCACACAGCGCAGCACCCATGGAGCGGTGATGATGATGGTACCTTGCTCAAAGGTACCTCAGGGAAACCTACTGATCTTGGATTAGAACCCTCAACCTTCTGATCCTGAGGCCTAGAACCTAAACACTAGGCCACTGCTGCCTCATGGGGTGATGATAATTGGAGCTTATCCTAGAGATGTTGGTAGGAGCTCTCCAAAGGACGTACCGCTGCTCCACAGCCCAGGGCTAGGCTCTTACCTTACCAAAATGAAAAATAAATCAAAATCAAATATATTTCACATTCCACCGCAGCCCCTCTCTGCCTTGATGCAACTTTACACACTCTTGGCACTCTCAGCTTCATGAGGAGCCACCTGGGATGCTTTTCCAACAGGCTTGAAGAAGATACACATATGCCGAGGCTGCTTAAAATTACTTGCCGGGAGCCAAGAACATTTGGTGAAATTGCTTTTTTTTTGTTTTGTTTTGTTTTTTGGAATTGATTATGTTCAGACACCAACCTTAAGACTATACATTAGTAAAATCTGTTTAAATGTCTCTTATCATACATACAATCAAGTGCTACTGAATTTGTCCCAATGCTGTGGGTGAACAGAGATTATTTCATTATTGCTGCAGCATCTTTTCAGTGAAAGTAAAGCTGAGCAGGTTTTTTTGCAGAGAAATAAAAACAGAGTTTATCATTAATGTCATAAAATATTGAATCTTCTCGAGACATTCAGATGTTTCAGACGCTTTACTGCAGCGTTTAGGAGGCTGGACTGAACACACGGTGCTTTGACCCAGTCATTTAATAATGCTGTAAACTTTCCTGATTCTAACCTAACCAGTCATCTCTTTCACTCTGTGGATGGAGGGATAGATAGATAGATAGATAGATAGATAGATAGATAGATAGATAGATAGATAGATAGATAGATAGATAGATAGATAGATAGATAGATGATGTACTAATTTATGGATGGATGGATGGATGAATGGATGGATATGTGAATGGATGAATAGATAGAAGAACAATGAATGGATGGATGGATGGACAGATGGACAGTCAGGTGAATGGATGGAATGATGATTGAACAGTGGATGTATGGATGGCCAGATGCATGGATGGATGGATGGATGGATGGATGGTTGGAGGGATGGAAAGACAAGTGAATGAATGGATGGATGGATGATGGACAGACAGGCAAATTAATGGGGGGATGGATGGATGGATGGATGGCTGGATGGATGAACAGTGAATGGAGGGATGGATGGATGAACAGTGAATGGAGAGATGGATGGATGAACAGTGAATGAAGGGATGGATGGATGGATGGGTGGATGGATGGATGGATGGATGGACAGACAGGTGAATGAATTGTTGGATGGATGGATGGATGGATGGACAGGCAGGCGAATGAATGGATGGATGGACGAACAGTGAATGGAGGAATGGATGGATGCACAACGGACGGACGGATGGATAAATTGATGGATGGATGGATCATATATATATATGTGTGTGTGTGTGTGTATATCGATTTATGAATTGATTTACCACTATTCTTAAGCGGCTTTTTTTTAACGGAAAAATAATTCCGTCTGCAGGCAAAAAAACATCAAGCAACTAATCTAAATTGGCTTCCACCTTCAGAACATATCGCTTTAATTGGAGTTTTCCTCCTTTTCAAATAAAATCACAGGAGAGCAGGCGGAGAACATTTACAGCAGATCTAACAATCGTGACACATTTTCTCCTTAATTATATTAATGTACATTCGCTCAAGCATTTTCCACTTCTGGCCTGTCCCGCCATTCAAGTTGTTAAAAGTAAAATATGTAGAGAGAATTCATCTTCACACACACACACACACACACACACACCCCTGCTTCCACCTGTACAGCGTGGACACCCTGCTCTAATTACGACGATTCCAGCCAAAGTCATTGGAGTTAAACTTTTAAAACGGCACATGTGCACGAACCCTCGGCTTCTATACGTGTCACGCTGTTGCTTAATAAAGAATAACAAGACAGCACTGGATCGATACGGAGGAAAATCATTAATAACCACCAGGGCGGTTATCGGCATGTGCAAGATTGTTATTGAAATCTCCACGAGCGAAGCCGCAGCGAAGTTTTATATGTCGAGACCTTATATGTCAAGATCGGGAGGTGGATTAGATGAAGTCGCCAGCGAATCAGAGAGCACTGTTTATAGGCCGTAAGTGTCTCGCCTGAAGTGAGACTGGCACATCAAACTGTATCAGCGAAGGATGTTAATGTGGAGAAAAAGCAATTACTCCTTACTCGCGATAAATTGTAAAAGGGAGACGCTCCCCTCCTGGGCACATCTCAATCGAACTCCATCCCAAACGAAAAGACGGGAGCGTGTCCTACACAAATCCCTGGGAAAGGTAAACAACGCTGTTCGGCGCTCGTTTTTCCCCTCGCCTGGTTTCGGCTAATGAATTCCTAACCTGACGCGGTAGGGTTGATTAGAATGGATTAGCCAACCTCAATTCATCTCTGTAAGCATTTGAAGACGCGAGGCCAAGCGCTCGCCCGTTCCCAGCACCTCCTAGGCCTTTAAATATCTCAATTCCGCTATTGGAACTGGCACACAGCCTCGTAAGCCACTTGCTCCTTTCCAGTACCATTTTTCAAACCCTGCCCTTGTGCACTCTGGATGCTCTTTATGCAATTGAACAGGGGCTGGTGAAGAGTGCTCAGAGAGTGCAACTAACAGTGAAAGTAGTTGTATCTGGGACATTTCTTTGTTGGGACGGGGCTGTTTCTTACCCAAAAATGGCCACTGCACTGCAAGTATATTCCTATGGGAAAACAGCCAGGGCTACTAATTTAAAGTCTCATTCTCTAAGCAGCGACCTGGGCCATGCTGAAGGATTGCTGACGTCACCAACATTTCTCCATATCAGCCTGTGATCAGGGTTGCAGGTGGCACTAGAATCCCAGCTCTCACTGGGCGCAAGAAGGCGACATCTGGGACACGTCACAGGTCCAACCAAGGGCAGACACACACTCACACCTAGGGGACAATTTAGCATCTCCAATCCACCTGCATGAGTTTGGATGGTGGGAGGAAACCAGAGGAAGAAACCCACGCAAAAAGGACCCGCACCGTCCCACCTGGGGATCGAACCCAGGACCTTCTCGTTGTGACATGAGGTGACGCTGAAAAGTGGTGCAAATTATGAACTTTAATCCGTATCCAGTTGAAAATCTAGTCTAGTGACCAGAAGATCTGAGCTATTTTTTCTTGAATCTGATTCAAACTCAAGTGGAGAGAAGACAAAGAATGAGCTATTTCAGTGTGGTACATTCAGACTTCCAAACAGACATCCGAGACATTCGTAAAGTCCAGCACCTTCCATTCTTCCTTTGTTCTTCCAACTCCCCCTCACGGTTGTGTCACCGTTGACTCACTGCACATTAGGGCAATTGTGAGGGGCTGTCTATTTGTAGATCATTTGCTGACGTGGAAGCTGTGCCAGAAAGGACTTTCTGAGAGTTTGTTTGACCACCCTTGGTCTATCAACTTCTTCCTCTTTGAGAAATTCCAACACAGTTTTCAGAACAAACCCATCGTAGGAATGGCCTCTTTCCCCCCTTGCATATCAACTCAAGGAAGCAATGACATGGAAATCCATTACGGTAGTGAGGTGATGTTTCCTGGCCTATAAATGTCACTCTCAAACATCAACCAGACTCAGAGATGAGACTCAAAATCGGATTTGAATGACAGACGTCCCGGAAAGGTCTAAAATAAGATGGTAGGCTTACTGTATTTCCAGGCAGGCCTTTTTCCCGGCACTCTCGGTAAACCTCACCAAGCGGATTCTCTCAGTTCCAGAGTCAGAGTGCGGTGGGCGAGCTGGAGTGGGCCGAAATGAAGAGCAGGAGGCGAGTGGCGGTGAGGCTGGGAGGTCATACCAAGAAGGGTTCAAGCACGGTTCCCCCGGGGCATCGGCAGAACACGACCCTGTGGGCATTGTGACTCAGCTCGATCCAGTCATTCCGCCAGGCTAATTAAGGAGCACTGTTCAGGCTGATTAGTTTCCATTGTGTAATTACTGAGCAGTCTGCTGAGGATCTGTTTCCCACCCAGTGCCAGACACTCTGGGCTCTCTGGGAAAAGTCCAGGAAGAACAAACGCACCAGGACACAGCCTGACCCTTATGGACAATGTCCAAAGAAAAACATTCAAATGCAAGCACACATGCCAGTAATCTGTTGTCTTGAGAAAGTCACGACTCTATTATGTAGAACCCAGAATTAGGCCAAACCTTTTCAGAGTTGTAGCTCAAGACAGGAGACAAAAAGAAAGTGAGTAGGACAAAGACAGAATACATGAACAAAAAGGGAGGACAGTGGAGTGGTGAGGATGGAGGGAGTAGAGGTGACAATGGTGGAGGAGTGTAAATGCTTGGGATCAACAGAGGTGAAGAGAGGTGAAGAAGAGAGTGCAGGCAGCTTGGAATGGGTGGAGAAGAGTGACAGGAGTGATCTGTCACAGACGGGGACCAGCGAGAGTGAAAGGGAAGGTTTTCAGGACGGTAGTGAGACCAGCTATGCTATACAAGATGGAGACAATGAAAAGACAGGAGGCGGAGCTGGAGGTGTCATAGTTAAAGATGCAGAGATTTTCATAGGGGGTGACGAAGATGGACAGGATTAGAAATGAGTATATTAGAGGGACAGATCAGTTGGAACGATTTGGAGACAAAATCATTCCAACTGAGACAAAATAGAGACGAGGATTATATCAGGAGGAGGACGTTGAAGATGGAGCTGCCAGGAAAGAGGAGAAGAGGAAGACCAAAGAGGAGGTTTATGGGCAAGGTGAGAGAGGACATGCAGGTGAGTGGTTTGAGAGGAAGATGCAGAGGACCGGAAGAAACAGATGTTCCCCTAAACAGGTGCAGCCGAAAGAAGACGAAGAGGTTCTAGAGTTTCATTAGTTTCTAGTTTCTAGATCTCACTCAGAATGTCTGCTTTCAAACTTAGAATTTAATTTTTCAAAACCACATTGATGAACTGTTGCCAACTAATATGCTTATATATCAGAATATATTCATTTATTCATTGCGTCCATTAGGATCAGGGGTGTGGTGCTGGAAACTACCCTGAAGAGGAACATCACAGGCCAAGGAAGTTCAGCATCTCCAGTCCAGCTGATGTGCATGTCTTTGGACTGAAACAGGATCTTCACGTGGAGAACATGAAAACCATGCTGTCCTTCAGCAGACATGCATATGAATCAGAATTCGGCCTACAAATCAATACTGGTGCATCCATTCCAACACAGAAAACTGAACTACGATAAAGAGAACTGGTGCTGGTGGTTAGCTTCTCTAGGAACCTGGTCTCTTAGCCCTCTTACAGTACTTCTCTCATTCCTCCTTTTTATTGCAAAATCCTGAATGAATAGCTGTACCAGAGGTAAGCAGCTGAAAGGATCAGTTCCAGTATTTAACCTGTGGGATGGAGCCTTCACAGGGATCAGATTTGCATATGCAGTGTGTGGGGGGAACTTAGCTAAAAAGTGGTTCATCCTGCCTTCTTTTTGAAAATACATACTGAAAAAGAAAACATCTATACAGGTCCACATCCCAAGGTATTTGACGACTGGGTGGGTGGTGGTCTAGTGGTAGGAGGCATGGCTCTGGACCAAGAGGTCACAGGTTTGAATCCAACCTCCAGCCCTTCCATCATTGGGTTCCTACGCGAAACCCTTAACCTTGCGTTGCTCCAGGGGGGCTGTCCCTGTAATCAGGAACTGGAGGTCACTCTGGATAGGAGTGTCTGCTAAATGCTGAAAATGGAAGAGAGATTGTTTATGTACATTTTCCTTCTAATCTAGAAGGATCAATCCAGGATCGGCAGGTCGTGGGTTCCAATCCCAGACCAGTAGGTTGCCCTTGAGCAAAATACCGTCTCTATCACTGCTGCACGGGCGCTTTAAATCGGACGGTGTACGTGGGTGAAAAGCAGAGGTTGGGTTTTGTTGTGTCTCATTGTGTGCTATGGCGTGTTTCACGATGCAAACCATAGTCACTTTCACTTTAATGACTCACAGCAAAGGGTTCGGTGTCTGTATGGGTTTCCTCCAGATGTTCTATTTTCCTACCAGATATCAACGCCAGACTGGAGATGTTTAAAGCACCATGTTGGTTATGCCATCATTTTTTGCAAGCAATATATAAAAACGTTCACTCAAAAAAACTGTCCAGGACTGAGCTCGAGGGCTCCCTCTGCAGATGAGGAGAACGTGGGCCTTGGCACATTTTCCACACTTCAAAAAGAAGTGTGTTAAATACCCCCAGCCTGCCCCTTCGAGTCAATGGAGGTTACTCAATTGGGTTGTTAGCGCCGTTGCATGCTTTCAAGAGGAGAGTGGAAAAAAAACACTTGCTGTTTTCTCCCCAAGGGACATCCCACGAGAAAGTGCCATCCATAATCCGGCCCGAATTCGCCTGCTCAGCTGGCGAAGCGTCCGACAGATAAATCTGGGTCTAATAGTGGCGCTAATAGAGCAGCGTGGGTGTTATCTTTATGCAGCTCCACACAAACTGACACGGGCTAGTTTATCTTTAACAACGCGATTGATATTTAGATGCCGCCTAAGCCGGACAGAGCTAATATCTCACTTTCATGGGTGTTTGTCATGCACCGCTGCCAAGATCCCAGGTCTAGGGTGGACTAGGCTCAGCTGGCAACTCCAGCCTTTGGATGTAGGGTCCTGGGAGACCTTGGGCGGGGAAGGTAGGGGGCTGTCATTTTTCCCGGAGAACAAAAACCTATTTGAGCCCTGAAATAAATAAATAAATAAATAAATAAATAATGCATGGCGCCATCAAAAAAAAAAAAAAAAAAAAAAACGGAATGGTGTGTCTGTCTTCAAAGAGCTCCCGTCCTAAAAACATTCCGTTTTTGGATAATTAAGAAATGCGGGGCTCCTTCAGGGGGACGAACCGTTTCGCCTACAACAAAAAAAAAGCCAAAAACGATATATGTACTTTTTAAAAAGATTAAAGCAATACCACGATGTGCACGCGCTTTTCTTTTTCCGCTCAGGCGGCACTACCTGAGCCCTCGGGGGGGGCGTCTGCATAACGACACTTACGAGGAAATGAAGCGAGTACGAGTCAGTCAGAGTTTGGAGCCAATTAACACTTCAAACCTGGATAGATTCATTTGCAGCTTTGGCGAAACAAAAAAAAAAACAAAATCGGCAAACAAGTGCTGCTCAGAGACGTGTCGCATCATTGGAAGAGGTGAGATAGGCCAGATGAGAGTGTGAAAAGACGGCTGGCAGGCCTAATAATGCTGCAGGCAGCGCTGTTCTTCTGTCTAAACCCCCCACAGAACCTGCGTGGAAGAGCATGCTGTGGTTATGATATGATGGAGGCCTTCTGGGAACGCGGCAAGGACAATTTCTTTGATTGCCATGCAAGTCGAGCCACCAAAAAATATAATGCAGTGCCATCTCCTCCCGGCTGGGGGGCCAACCTGGGTACCGCGGACGTGGAATGACAAGGAGCGCAGCCCCTCGTTTTGTCAAAACAAGACTGGGTTTGGGATCTGCAGGGCTGAGGAATAATGAAATCTAAATATTGGGAACGATACAGCTGCCACTGCCTCGTTCTATTCGTAAATTTGGCCTCGCGCAGCATCTTCAGATAACAGAGTCGTGGTCAATAATGCGAGCGCCTCTTGCACACTTCTGCAAAGAGCCATCTAACGAGGAGGCCCACGTCCCAGACAAACAAGTTTTAGGTCGTTATGTTTTATTCAAGGCGCGAGGCGCCGCTCTGAGGAATATGCGGTAAATAAGTGGTCGGCTTTGTGCTGTGATATCTTGATTATTTTATGCAAATGAGGGCCGGACGGAACCGTCTCCAGAGTGGACAGGCTTTAATCCCAGGTTCTCGTCTGGTTTCTCCGAAAAGGTCATGTGTAAACACGAGGCTGTTTGCGATTCTGTCAGGAGCGACGGCTCACGCACACTCAGGCCTCACCAAGGTGCTGTCGCATCATTATCAACTTGTCCAGACGTCCAGCAACCTTGAGCGCTGCAAACTCCGAGACAGTTCATTTGTGGCTTGGTCATAGGTTGCTAGAGATCTGTCACCGTCCAAGGTCAAGGTGTCTCCAGCAAGATCGTTTGTAAGTGAGAATGAGAAAGTATTGGGTTGTCACTGGGGTGGTCCCATCAAGAGCACACCTTCAGCCCCTTTAGTTAGGGATGGCCATGTTCTGCGGCAGGAATCTTTTTAAGGTGGACTAACTAACTAAAATGTTCTGAAAAGGTACAAATCTGACTGTTAAAGGTTCTAATTTGGACCTCAGGGACACGGTTTCACCTTTGAGGGTACATTTGCACTGTACCTTGATGAACCAATGACAGGTACAAGTGTACACGGGTGTCCAGTGAATGAAGCCTGGATAATGGATGGATGGAGCTGTTAAGAAATTGATTTTCTTGCAGTATTGTCCCACAGATGGCTTGAGCATTTACTGACTCATCTGACTCGAGTCTTGAAGTCTCATCAGTTTTTAGATCTCAAGACAGCCAGGATGCTGGAGCAGTGGTGGCCTAGTGGTTAGGGAGCTGGCTCCAGGATCAGAAGATCATGGGTTTAAATCCCAGGCCAGTGGGTTGCCCTGAGGTACCCTTGAGCAAGGTACCATCCCTGGCACTGCTCCCTGGGCACTTTCAATAGCTGCCCCCTGCTGTGTGTGTATGGCTGAAATGCAGAGATGTAATTTCGTTGTGGCTCACAATGATGAGAACTTTCACTTTTTCACATTTTCAGATCTTACTACCCTTCCACAGGATCATCCAAAAAAGCAAACAGCTCAGTAAGTTTCTGTCCTTCTCCACTCTCATGTACACAGAATCTTATCATTTATTGAAGATGCTTCTTTGGCAGGAAAACTTGCAATTGGCTTTCGTTCCAAACGGTTAAAGTCAATATATTTAACGTTTAATTTTAATAAATGCAGGAAAGTCTTGAGCTGCAGCAGATGAAGTATGTGGGAGGGTGGTAATGTGATCAATAATCCCGTTTTTTACTAAGACTATTATTTTTAGACTAGGCTAAATCATTTGGAGGCCTCAGATGGAAGGTTTTTTGGCAGATTTTGAGGGGTTTTAAATGCAGATTGGATGCTATCAGTAATGTAGTTGTAATGCGACGGTGTGGTCTGGGGTGAATCGATTGATCGATGGGATCCAGAGCCTATAGCGTATCCCCGCCTATGTTAATACACATCATTGATCCATATACTTTAAATCAGTGCTTCTCAAATACTGGAGGTCTTATCTGTGTTTGACTGCCTGCAGCCAAAGCTCTTCTTTCCATGACTTTGATGACAGCGTGTGCTTGCATAGTGTAAGAACGTGATGTTGTGGAGACTTGGGTGCAATCAATGCTGTCCAGCAGCCTAAGAGAAGCACAGGAGCCCTGATGTTGCCCCTGGCAAATTGCTGCCCCAGATAATTGCTAATTGGGCTATAACCTTTTTGAGATTACAGAAATTCTGATGGTGATACTGATTTTGAAGGGCAAAAGTTTAGATACTTGATGCCACTTTATGTTGAGAATTTCATCACCAAAGCATTTACCAGAAGCAGTGGTGCAGTGGATGGTGCTGTCACCTCACAGCAAGAAGTGTCTGGGTTTGATTCCCAGGTGGGACGGTCCTGGTCCTTTATGTGTGGAGTTTGTCCACCGTCCAAAGACCTGCAGGTGGATTGGAGATGATGAATTGTCCCCTAGGCCTGAGTGTGTGTGTGTGTGTCCACCCTATAATGGACTGGCGAACTGTCCAAGGTGTTTCCCCTCCTTTCACAACATCTATAAAGTTCCTCTTTGTCATACCTCTTTTCCTCTTTCCTGGCAGCTCCATCCTCCATCCTTTTTGCAATAGTTTAACCTCAGAAGAACCTTTCTTGGTCCTCTAAAGAACATTCAACAACTTTCCGAACATAGAAAGGTTCTCCAGATAATTTAAAGGCTCCTGGAAGAGTCCATGATTTGGTAAATTACCTTAACATTATATTACATCACATATGCTGGGAACAGGAGCATCTAAGGAGCAGTGATGGGGACAGTACCTTGCTCAAGAGTACCCCAGGGTGGGGTACCCTCGAACCCTAGACTTTTTGATCACAAGGGCAAGTACCTAACCTCTAGGCCATCGCTGCCTATTGCTATGGGTTGTGTTTCTGTCCATGTGAGAGATGTCGCAAGCCTATCTTCAGCTGCAGAAGAGAACGTTCCCTCTCTTCTTCTAATGGTGCCGAGTTTATGATTGTTTGTTTATTGCAAACCGGGCACTGTTGAGAGCTCTCGATGGTTCAAGCGCAGGGAAAGCCCGCCAAATGGCACCCAGGTGCTATTACAATCAGAGTCTGGCACTTTTGATTCACTCTGTTTTCAAAGTGCTTTAGGAAATTTGACAGGAGACAACACTTTTGCAGAGATGCTTCAAAAACAACAGAAATAAATGTCTGTTCTTGACTGCTGCAGTGATTACAAGCTATTCACCCTTGTTAGAGCCAAACAACAATAAAAATAGTCATCTCTAAATAAAACACACTACCCTTCAAAAGTTTTAAATCTTTTTTTGTATTTTATATAAAACAGTACCAGCATGGTGGCATCACAGCGATCCCCAGGCAGGACAGTCTAGACTCTCTGTGGAGAAGTTCTCCCCGTGTCTGTGTGTGTTTCCTCCGGTCCAGAGACACTGGAGATGTTAAACTGTCCTCTAGGTGTGCGCGAGTGCGTTCGTCTGCAAGTCTACCATGCAAAGGACTGGCAACCTGTCAAGGGTATCTGCACACATTTTACCCTCTGCGAGCTGGGATAGACTCCAGCACTGCCTGCAACACTAATCAGGGCTAGCAGTTCAGAAAATGATTGAGTGAGGGGGAGTTACAAAGAATGTGAAACGTCTGGTATCCCAGGTGGTTGCTAGAGATTGGCTAATTCATTCGATCACAGTTTAATTCGACAATCCCCTTTAGATGACGACATCCCTCAGAGGGACAAGGCCCCAGGACCGGAATGTCATGGGTTTGAATCCTAGAGGTACCCTTGAGCAAGGTACCATTCCTATCACTGCTTCCTGGGCATTGGAAATCTCAGTCCACTGCTGGATGGTTAAGAGGATGGATTTCCTTGTGGTTCACAATGACTAATATTCACTTTTGCTTCAGTGTCCACAAGGAGAGAGCTGTGTTATGCTATTCTTCAGGCCTCCACTTGTCCCCTTAGAAGGGACACTTTCTGTTGTTTTTTGTGTCTCGTCTCTGATCACGCTTGATGCACACAGTGAATGAAGCTGATGGCAGAATGCATGTGACATTATTCATTCACCGTCTACAGCCAGCGAGCCAGCCGCCGCTCCGCCATTCTCATTGTTTTGTGCTGAGCCACCCGGAATGTTCTGTCCAATCTGCACGCAACTTGAGATCCGTCCAGCGCAAGCCAGTCAGTGCTGTAGCATGTTAATGCCCTCAGCTCTCTCCTGGCACACAAAGCTCAACTCCGACATGATGGCAGATGTCAGTGTGAGTCTTTATGAAGCTCCCAGACAGATCTCTCCCTCTCTTGCTCTCTCTCGCTCTCTCTCTCACCACCTACGTCTTCAAGCTGACGCGTGGAGGACGACGTGTCTCAGAACTAGCGAAAAACAGCGAGGACCAAGGGCTGGTGTCAGAATTGCTCCAACAGGAAAGTGAGGGCTCAGAGGATTGAGATATGCTGCTGTTTCTCTTTTTCCTTCCCCCGACCACAGACAGGCCGGCACTTTAGCAGGGCTTGATAACCCGAAGTGTCCAGAGTTGGCGCTGTGAAGCCGCAAGGAAGGCTGGCCAAGGATAAAGGCCCTGGAGAAGCAGACAGGTGGACGGCTTAGCCTGACATCCCGCTCCTCTCTTTTTATCTCAGCATGCCGCCCGAGCACCGTTGCACCATAAAAGCTCCAGGGAAGGAAAAAACATAGAAAAAAATGATATCTCCCTCCTCTTCTTGCATCTTTTTTCCCTCTTTTTTCATCCAGTGACAATGTTGACAGAACAGAGCTAGTTTGCGAGTTTGCAGCACAGACCGTGTGTGTGTGCACGGCTGTGGGAATAAAGCATCTTGTGGAATCATATTTTAATCTCAGTCAGAAAGATACAAGAGAACAGTTTCTGAGGATGACACGGAGCGTTTGCCAAATGGCGGTTTTAAACGTCTCAAGGCGCCACTTCCATTACAGCTCGTGACACCGGGCCACCACTCACGACTATAAGGCTCAGATTCTTGTCGAATCTTCAGGGAAGTATTTCTCATCGGAGGGCAAGTTGAGTCAGCTCAAACAAATCTCTTAAGGATGAACGAGGACGAATGCATTCCAGAATAAAAGCACTAAGAGAGACGAGGGGGTGCACGATTTCAAACGGGACTCAAGCTAAAAGAAGGTCCTACCTTGTTCCTGCAGTAATGGACGCACATGTTGGCACATATTATGGGCAGGTCACCTTTGCAGATGCACCCTTTTCATTTCCATGTGATGGTAAGAAAAAGATGTCTATCCAAACCAGAGTGAGCCAATTATGCACACCAGGACTCCTGATTGAGGGTTCTAGCTATGGGCAGCAGGCCCAAGGATCGAAAGGTCATGGGTTCTAATCCCAGACTGATTGGTTCCTCTGAGGTACCCTTGAGCAAGGTATCATCCAAATCACTGTTCCCTGGGTGCTGGATAAGGCTGTCCCCTGCAGGATGGGCTGTGTGGGTTAAATACGGAAGATGTGTTTGGTTGTGTTTCACTGTGTTCTGCATTTCAAAAGGACAGTCGCTTTCACTTCACTTTCACTTCAGTGGTTTAGATGCTTAACATGAGCCTGTTTTCGCACCGCGCAATAGGAAAAAGGCCCAGTGCCAGTGGAAATGTTAAAAATATAATCTGTCTTGTGTTCTTTTATCACAAGAAACAGAGTGCTCTTTCATTCATCTTCATGACTGCCTAAGCTCCTTTTGGATCATCAATCATTTTCAGTGGTTGCTATCACCATGACTGTATTCGATCATCAGTCATGAAACATCACAGGTTTCAACCAACTGGCAATAAACAGGTTGGGGAAAAAGTCAGCGCACTCTTTACTTAAGTAGAAATAAAGGTGCTTCTATGAACGTATGAAAGCGGATTTACGGATTTACATTTATTCAGCAGGAATGTACTCGGAGTAAAAAGTGAAAAGTACAGGAATGTACTGAAAGTATAAAGTAAAAGGTATTGGAATGTACTCTGAGTACAAAGTAAAAAGTACAGAATTGTACTGAGAGTGTAAAGTACAGGAAAGTACTCTGAGTATAAAAGTAAAAAGTACAGGAATGTACTCAGAGTGTAAAGTAAAAGTACAGGAATGTACTCAGAGTGTAAAGTGAAAAGTAAAGGAATGTACTCAGAGTGTAAAAGTAAAAAGTACAGGAATGTACTCAGAGTGTAAAGTAAAACGTATTGGAATGTACTCAGAGTATAAAAGTAAAAAGTACAGGAATGTACTCAGAGTATAAAGTAAAAAGTACAGGAATGTACTCAGAGTGTAAAGTAAAAGTACAGGACTGTACTCAGAGTGTAAATTAAACGGACATATCACTCAGTACATTTGTGGGCTAAATAGAGGATGCATTGTGTTGTTCCACTCTGTGCTGCGTTTCACAATCACAAATAGTCACTTTCACTTTGTTACGTGTGATGTTTTAATAGTTTACGTTCTCTATGACGGCAATGACCATAACGCTTCCTCCTCAGTCTGTAGCCTCAAAACATAGAAAGTTCTGACAGTGCCACTGGATTACAAAAGTCTGGGTCTCAAAAGGACGTCAGGGTTTTCATATTTGAACCCATAGATGTCCCTAAAAAAGCAGACGACATGCCACAACTGCAGGACATTTCAAGACGGTTTAAAAAGATTTCCCCCACCTGAAGGTGTACCTCAGTAGCCGTACTACCTTCTTCCTCACCGAGGCAACCAGTAGTGCTGTCACTCCAGCTCAGACATCAGGGTGATCTACATGGCCTGACAGAAGGCCACTGTAATACATTATTACTCAGAGCAACTCAACCATATCCGACCAACTCTGAGACATGGCATCTTGAAGGAGTGGGAGGTAAGGCCACGGCCGAGATGAAGAACGGGAAGGGGGGGGATGCTTTTCGCAGTCCCCGAAAACCAAGGCTCTGGCTGTCATTCTGAAATCCTGCTGTCATTCTGGAGTCATGGAGACAAAGTCACCTTGAATCTGCACTCTGGACAGGTGACGTGTAAAGCAAAGGGAGGGAAAGGGGTTGATTGAGAGTGAGTGAGGGGATTTGACAAGCCTGGGGTTTGGCGCCCCAGGGAAACACGCCGCAGTCCCAACACCTGCCCAGCCAGCATGCTGGTTCAGCAACAATCCTGCTGCCTTCTTTTCCTCCCTTCCCTATCGTCACGTCCCTTCCTCCTTATCCTCTCAGTCCCATCTCCAGCCCTCCTGGCTCTCCGCCCCAGTGCTTTACTCCTCACTCGTGGCCTTCAGCATAAAGAATTTATACGCTCAGTGTCTTGTGTTGCATTTTACAGTAACGGCGTTCGGGCGTCTAGATTTCATCAGTAGCCTCATCGATAGTTAGAGCCAGGTAACAAATAACGCATGCGCTCCTATCGGCATCTGGGCAGCCGCGTGGCCCGGTCCAAACAGCAGATCTATTACCTCCAGGTGCCCATGTTGCACAATGTAATCGCCTAAGCTGCTGTAGACCTACTTCGGCCCCATTCATCAGCGCCGTGCCGCGGCACTAAATGTCAATACCATCCCTGCGCTTCTGCCGTCGGCCTGCATGTAAATTGGAGATATTCCTGTAATTAATCACGAGCGCGACTGATTGAGGAGGATCCCGGGATTAAGGTCACAGTGCCAGAATGGGAAAAGATGACACACACACACCTTCGAGCGATATATCAGAGCCGACTGCTCTGGAATGCAAAGTTTACTGGAAAGTACGTTCAGGAGGTTTGATGTCAAATGGTGGTCAAAAGTGAGCAGAAAAGCATCAGGATCCAAACGTCACAGGTCTGTAGGTTTCCCCTAGCAAGGTACCGTCCCCACCACTGCTCCCCGGGTGCCGGATGCACGGGCACCTCCTGCTGGGTTTCCTATCGTGCACATTATTAGCGTTTTTTCTTAGTAACGAATCGCAAAAGGAGCTTTCTGTGATGAAGCTGTTGTGAATTCTGAAGACGTCCCGCTCAACTTTTTCTAAAACAATTGGAACTTACTTTTTATTCCAGCGAGGCCGATTTGCATCGGTGACAGTGCGGGCCGCAGATATATAGCCTTTAACAAGACAATCGCCTAAGTGCTGTTTCCAGTGAGCAAGCGCTCCCTATTTAGAGGCAGTCATCCTCAATAAATCGCTTGTCTTTTCATCCAATTAAACCAGCATGCCAAGCCGTATTGAAGAAACTATAGGTCTGCTATGTAGCTAATTCAGTTATTAAAGGCTGCCCCGCTGAGACTCGCCGTTCTCCCCTTCCCTGCCGCAGATCCGCTCCACGGCTCAGACCCGTGAAGCTCCGGATCAAAAGCGCCGTTCAAGGACGACATCGTTCATAATATCACAGGCAGCTCAACCGGAAACGGCAGGATCGTATCAGGGCCCGAGCGTACGCGCAGCAGGAAACCGATCACGGTTATAATTAGAAAATAATTGAATTTGAAAAAAAAAAACGGGTCAAAGATGAACTTCTTTTCTATTCTTTTTTTCCTTTTCGCTGGCAAACTTCCTGATTGTCAGGTACACACACAACAGAACTTCGCATTATAATGAGCGTGACCAAATAGATCAATAAAAATGAACTTTGGATTAAACCCGTTAGACTCTAACCTTAATGAATTAGTTGGATTATGAAAGTGAAAGTGACAACCCTTGTCATTGCGAGGTCACAGCACAGCAAGCGTGAACCACAACGAAATTGGACCTCTGCTTTTAACCCATGCACACAAACACCTTGCAGCAGTGCGCAGCTATTGAAAGCGCCCAGGGAGCAGTGACGGGAACAGTACCTTGCTCAGGGGTACCTCAGGGCAACCTACTTGTGAGGGAATTGAACCCACAATCTTCTGATGCAGGGCAACTCCCTCACCACTAGGCCACCGCTGCTGCCCAAAAAAACAGAGTTCTCTTTTATTATTATTTAATTTCTATTTATTTTCTAAAAATTATTGTTAGTATGCGTATTATATGTTAAAATGAATTAATGTATTATTATTATTATTATTATTATTATTATTATTATTATTATTATTATTATGACCAAAACAAATCTGTAGACTCTTGATATTCTTATTTTTGAGATTTTTTTTTTATTTATTTGTTCGGATTACTTCGGCACCGGGGAACGTGTCGTTTCTTTTCCCACCTGCCGCTCTTCACTCCTCACCACCCGCCACCCTTTCTACCACCTACACCCACACCCTACACCACTCACACACACACACACACTCCAGCTTTCAGCTCTGCATCCATCATGGTTCGGCTAGCTTCAGCTCTCCTGACAGATTTGTCAATGGACATTACTGCAGACTGTCTGGACCGGTCTCACCCCGCACCAGCCTTACCTGCCTACCCTGCCGTTAGTGGGCGGGAGGTCAAAAATAACTACCCCACAGGAGTGGGGGAGGGTGGGGTGGGAGCAATCTCTCTGCCAAGCCTGCGGGTGTACGAGGTGCACACTCGAGGTTTGCTGGCAGACTGAAGGAAACGAAGAATGAAAACCATGGCGACTGTACACTAAGTTTAAAGTGGCGGACGGACGTCAATCAGACGGGCTCAGACGGCCGCCTCCCAGAACCGTCTGCGAGGATCTCATCACGACCTCGTCTTTTCTTTTCTTTTTTTTTCTCATTACAATGCGTTGTCATGCCCTGATAAACATAATGATGTTGGGAATTTGCTCCTGTTGTTTGTGATTGAATAATCAAACGTTTGCCTTTTGTCTCAATTCTATTTTTCGCTCAAATCCCTCTTAACACCAGTGTCAGTTTTAATGGTGTTTTGCTGTGGGAGGATACGGCCTATTTCTGGGCTTCAAATGAGAACCCTGGGGATTTTATTTACTAAATTGCAAAGGACTAAAGAGGAGCCCCATAAAAAAGAGCATCCCTGTAATTAGATATGCAAGACGTACATCACAGAGCCGAATGTGCCTCATTATAGCGCAAAAAGAGTTTGATATTATGGAGTTACAAAAGCTCTCCCTGCTGTTGTTCGTTAACAATATAATCTCACTTTTGTCTCCAGCAAGCATCTGAAATAAATCAGCGTGTTCGCACATGTACGCGAGCATCAAAGACACTACACTTGTCTTCCTGACTCTTTGTTGGGTTGCGTTTATAGAGGAGTTCGGTGCGTTCATTATCTCTCACTTGTAACGCATTAGAACGTGCAGAGAAATCCTGTCAGAAACGTACAGCGCTGTGCAAAAGTCTTAAACCAGCCCTCGTCTCCAGCCCTCGCATTTTTGGGAAATCACCTTGTTGGTGCAAAAAATACTATTTCACGTCCAGGAAACTTTCTTATCTGCTTATACTGAACCAATTAAATGAAGGAACTTGCTGAGAAAGGCTGGAAAAATTCTAAAGATACAGAGGGGTTCCGTCTCAATTTTCAGCATCAGCTGATCATCTGCTCCTGTTTCTTCACTGCTTCATGTCTTAAGTTAGACGCTTTGTTCTGCTTGAAGGTTCAGACGTAGATCACTGTGTGGATTAACCAACACAGAACTATCAAACTGCTCAGGTACAGAGACTGGACTGAAAATGAGAGACAACAACACTGTCCTTCAGGAAGATCTGGAGAACTGCTCAGGTACAGAGACTGTACTGAAAACGAGAGACAACAACACTGTCCTTCAAGAAGATCTGGAGAACCGGTCCTGAAAAAAGTCTGAAAATATTTGATATTTGCACAAAGCCGTAGGTCGTTTTGTGCTTGCAGGAGTAGATATTTAAAGTCTTTGAATTTGACGAAAATGTCTCGTTCCACGGAAAATAAAAACCATCCTTGACCCTGTCGCCAATGCTCGACGTCAGAGATTGGGACTCGAGTCAGCGGCTTGCTCTCATGTTGACTGACCCAAACTCCTCAGCTTTAATTGCCTCACAGCTCGAAGTAGATTTCAGCCTGAGAATAAAATAGAGCTGATTGCATTAAGGCTGCCAGTCCTAATGCTGTAAATGGCTTTGTCTTCTGCCTCTGCCTGATCCACAGAACGAAACCCTTCATGCAGTAAATGCATGTAATTGAGTTGAAGTTTAAGTTACAAATTTACAGTCTTTTACAGTTCAGCTGCCTTTCCTCTTGTTCTAGGTAGCAGCATACTTACGACACAAGACAAGCCAATGATCTTCCAGGTGTGGAAACACAGAGCCTCTATCCCAACTGGCACCAAGGGACTTGACTGGGACTTGCGCTCGAATTCAAAAGACTCAAAGTTGGACCAGAGATGCCTTGACTCAGACTTGGCCCTGAAATAGCAAAGGTTTGAGTGAGACTAGCTTTTCAGTGACTTGAGGTCTGAATCAGACTTTTACCCCAGAGCCCTGAGATTCAACCCTGACTCAGTTTAGAGTCATACCTGAGATGTTACACCTGACTGGCATCCCAGAGACTTGGACTCCACTCACGCCACAAAGGCTTGAGACTTGCAACCCCATGACTTAGACTCGAGACTTGACTGGTGTCCCATAGACTGATTCTGATTCTTCACAACCTAGAGACTTCATCTGGACTCTTGCCACTAAGAATCCTGGGACCATCTAGACTTAACTCTTTCAGCACAAACGCTCAAGACTCGACTCTGACTTCAGAAACCAGGTCAAGTCTCGTGATTTCTTTTTCTTCTTTCGGCTGCTGCCATTTAGGGGTCGCCACAGTGGATCACTCGTTTCCATTTCTTCCTGTCCTCTGCATCTTCCTCCTTCAAACCGACCTCCTCCATGTCCTCTCTCACCACGTCCATAACTCCCCTCTTTGGTCTTCCTCTTTTCTTCTTTCCTGGCAGCTCCATCATCAGCATCCTCCTCTCAGTATAATCCTCGTCTCTCCCCTGGACATGTCCAAGCTGATGCAGCCTCGTTTCTGGAACTTTGTCTCCAAAATGTCCAACCCGAGCTGTTCCTCTAATATGCTCATAATATGCTGTCCATCCTCATCACTTCTATCCATGTTAAAATGACCTGACACTCCCAACAAACTGGCTGACCATCCCTTATCAAACTGAAACAGACCAGCAACCAACAGTGGCTGCTGAAACGATGCACTTGGAAGTCTTTTCTTATTGTTGTAGGGAACAAACCCCTAACTGCCAATCAAGCACATCTGGTGAACTGTACAGCATATGTTCCTATGGTGATGATGAAGCTGAGGTAGCTCAGTTCACCCCCTAAGGCCTGCAGTATCAGCAGACAACAAGCAAAAACAATGATATTCATTAGGTAACACAAAGGGAATCCCCATTCAACCTAATGGGTGGCTTGCGTCTGGTATCGTCCCCTGCCGCCTCCAGCGAGGAGCTTGCAGGCTTTTTACCAGCAGCTGCTTCGGAGACACTCTCATTACTGGGTGGGGTTTGGCAGCGGGAAGATCTTCTTAAGTACATTTTGCCCAGCACTGTAACTTAGGGGGGGAACTATTATTGGCCCACACGTCAAACAGCTTGAGCTAGCACTGGCCTTCTGCCATCAATTGGGAAGGGTGGAGCAGAGGAACCAATTATTTAGCAAAACAGCCGTAAAGAGACTTCACTTCTAATGATGTGCCACTACGAAAACACAAAGACTTCTGGGAAAGGGAGTAGCGGTGGTACAAGAGGGGGGTGACGCAGCCGAGGCAAAGCCAGAGAACTTTTAGCATTCCAGTTTCTTTTGTTGTTGGATATCGATCATCTAAAATCACCCCAATTGGCCTGGTATCTCTGTCTGTGTTAACAGAACTTGCAACCTTTGAGCGCTCCTCATAAACTTGAGCTATTATTATTACGAAGATGCCTGTTCTACTAGTCGTTTGAGGTCCTCTCGTTAAATATACTCACGAAATTCTCTAATCGTCTATCAGAATGTGAGGATTTCTGCCAAACCTTTAAGAGGTTTGCTGTTATTTCATGATGTAGGTGGTGCAAAACAGACAATAATATTATGTTTCCTCCTCCCAGCAGCCTGAGCAAAGGGTGGGAGAAAGCTCAGCAATCTCAGAGATCCTCTTTGATATCATGTTTGACCCACAAATATGATACGGAAAATGTATCGTACTGTCCCGGACAGCCAGCATGGACCATTGTAGCATTTTGTCTGTTGAACCAAAGGGGGATAACATTACAGGAAACATTTTCTGATCAAAAAGATCTTTTGTCTTTGTTTCCATGTGATTTGTTACGGATTTACACTTGGATTCGGAGTTCATGACTTTTGAAAATACAGAGGAACGCTTGCTTGATGATCATACCTGAGGAACGAACATCCAATGGTGTTCTGAATTCAATTGTCTTTCTATCAATCAAAATAATTCATTTGACCATGAATATCTTCACAGCAGACTAGCGCTTCTAATTAGAGTGCCCATCTACTCAAAGATGCACTGATTGGTGAAACAAGTTTCTACGGGGAAAAAATCGAAACTGCCAATTAAATGCAGTCATACATGCGCACAGCTGGGAGTTTTAAGCTCACCAACATTGGAGAAATGAAGGAGCTACATCCTACCTTTGGTACGAGATGTGTGTTTCACCCACACACACACATGCAGCAGGGGGCAGCTATTGAAAGCTGCCCAGGGAGCAGTGATGGAGACGATACCTTTCTCAAGGAAAGAGAAAGCCACAATCTTCCGACCTGGGACTGACTCCCTAACCATCTGGCACCACGCCCAGACACAGGTGCTTGGTGGGGCCTCCATGGAACAGATTGGTTTGTCCAGGAGATCCCACAGATGTACAGATTTTGGGAGTTTTTTTTGAAAACCTAGTAGATTCCTTTATCGTGTTCTTCAGATGTTCCCTGTGAGCCTTAGGCAGAGGACATTGACCTGCATGGGTTCTCTGACCAATCTGTGGCATCAAACCTGATGGACAAGCCTTGCGCCCAAGCCTTGGGTGACCGTGACGGTTGTCCTTCCTTGGAGCACTTCTGGTGAGTACCAACCACAATAGGAACATCACCATCTTGCAGACGCTCTAACCAAGACAATCTGACCTTCAGACCATACGTCTGTCCACTTTTCCTGCTTGCAGCACATCAGTTCGAAGAACTGTTCACTTCTAATACATGACACCTCTTGACAGGTGAAGTGGTAACGAGATAATCAATGTTATTCACTTCCCCAGACGTTGGTTTTAATGCTATGGCTGATCGACACATGATTGCATGGCATCAGAATGCCTTTTTGATCACCGCAGGGGTCCATGCATCCACCAGCACGAGAGCCCAACTGGAATGGAAAGATTTCCAACCTCCGAACTTGAAAGGTGACACCACCTGTCACCTGTCCAGTAACACAGCAAGCAATCACTCAATTCCAGAAACTGCTTGCAGAGAAAGGTCAGTGGCAAAGTGCTTTCTGCTATCCACATGGAAAAAGCAAGAGAGCGAGAGAGAGAGAGAGAGAGAGAGAGAGAGAGAGAGCAAGAGAGAGAGAAAACAGGCTCCTCGAGTGGCTTTCAATACCCACATATGTGGGTTATCATTCATGGCAAACACTCCCAAAGATGTACAGATGGCCAGTGACTACACTCATTTCAAATTATAATGAAAAATCTTTCATAACATACACCTAGCTTAGCCAGCGTTGAGAAACAGAGAGAAAAGAAGGTGCTATGTGTCAGTCATTGCACCATACATTGCAATCAGCTCACCACAAACCCAGAAAGTCTGAGCTATGCACGAGTCACTTAGCACGTTTCCCAGTCATGTACAGAAAGTCCAAAGTCTCTATGGCAGCAGGTTCGTCTTCATTTCATCCTTTTAGAGAAGAAGCGGGCAGGTCTGAAGAGGAAAGAGGGAGGGGAGATGTCTGGGAGAGGGCACTTCAAAAGCAGATGGCACATGCGAAAAATTCAGGATACGAAATAATCAACACCCATTGATCATGAGGGGAGCAGCCCCCGCTGGACCCCCGATTGCCCTGTGGCTCTAGAGGTGTGCCAGTGGTCAGGTGGCTGATGAAATATTGAGAGGCGAAGGGAGTGTTTGTGTTGACTTTGATCCCCGCTCTACTTACCTGTCCGGCCCACATCAAAGCCACGGTGGCTGTTGATTTGCCCACATTCGGATTTGTGCCGTGCACCTTATTTATGCTAACATCGTCTTCACAGTCAGCCATGCTTTTTTCATCTGATGCAGCCTAAGCTTTCACATGACGAGGGGTTCTTGACTCATCGGGAGAAATTAAACTTCAGCCCAGCATAGGGCCTCGACTAGATCCTTTCCAGAGCCTAGCTGTTGAGAGGTATTCGTTCCAGCCCCTTGCATGCCCTTGTGAGTGAATCACAAGCCCCTCTTAATGAAGGGGGAACTAATGAGGGATTTCAGATGCTGCGTACCTGCATCGTTTCTATGTTGTCTCCCTCCATGGAACAAGTTGAGTAACAGGGGTTTAGCACGTGTGTGGTTGGTATGGTAGGATGGTACTCAAAGGGCGATTCCATTGCATTAGTCACCTGAGGGGGTATGAAGGGGGTATGAATCACAGCAGGGGTGTTAAAGCTGCAATCGGTCCAATTTTCCACACCGGGCCAAGTCATGTCATTTGAGAACTGTATTACTGTTCATCTTGTAACAAATACCTGCATCGCAGCCCTGGATGGATGGTGTACCTTTAGTTTAGGCTGCACAAGGCTGGGGTGTCAGTGAGGGCAGTCAGGTAAGAGAAGGTTAGATAAACATTTCAACAATGGGACAACGCATAACAACTCTCCCTCGTTTTTGTTTTCCATCAACTTCCATTGATACAGTTTTCAGCCTAAATGGACAAAGAAATCCAGAAACGATGGTCCCTGTGCGTCATAAGACATAAGAGAGAAGGAGAGTGAGAGAGAGGACAGGGAGAGTGGACGGTGGAGTTCAGGGTGTGTGGAGTGTGTGTCCGTGATGGAGAACTAGTAGAGACGGTGATGAAAGTGAAGCGGTGAAGTTCATGTGGATTATTTTCAGTAGATTGTTTTTATTGGAGTTGAAGTTCGAGGCTTTAATAGTCTTTAATTCTATTAATATGGAGTGAGATTCAGTTCACTTTCACACAGACAGACGCTCCAGACGTCCTTCAGAGGAGACACGTCTCACTTTACACTCTCAGTACACACCTGTACTTTTACTTTACACTCTCAGTACATTCCTGTACTTTTTACTTTACACTCTCAGTACATTCCTGTACTTTTACTTTACACTCTCAGTACATTCCTGTACTTTTACTTTACACTCTCAGTACACTCCTTTACTTTTTACTTTACACTCTCGAGATATTCCTGTACTTTTACTTTACACTCTCAGTACATTCCTGTACTTTTTGCTTTACACTCTCAGGACATTCCTGTACTTTTTACTTTACACTCTCAGTACATTCCTGTACTTTATACTTTACACTCTCAGTACATTCCTGTACTTTTTACTTTACACTCTCAGGACATTCCTGTACTTTATACTTTACACTCTCAGTACATTCCTGTACTTTTTACTTTATACTCTCGGTACATTCCTGTACTTCTTACTTTACACTCTCAGTACATTCTTGTACTTTTTACTTTATTCTCTGAGTACATTCTTGTACTTTTTACTTTATATTCTTAGTATATTCCTGCACTTTTACTTTATACTTTGAGTACATTCCTGCACTTTCACTTTATACACTGAGTACATTTCTGTACTTTAAATAAAGAAATTGAATCAGTACATCTACTTTCAGCAATAATGGGGATGGTATCGTGCTTAAGGAACCTCAGGGTAACCTACTGGACTGGGATTAGAACCCACGATCTTCTGATCCTGGGGCACTGACTCTAAACACTTAACCACCACTGCCTCAAGAGTAGACATCATATTTTCACGTCTGTTTAGTTTGTTGCATTTTTTGCCAAAAATGGGGGAAAAAAATGATACAGGGTTTAACAAAAACAGCTCCTGACAAAAAGGGCTTGTATATGAGTTTATCTCTCCTCACATTGGCTACCACCTTCAGAAACAGATCTCAGGTGAAATTTCAGCATCGATTATAACCAGCGGCAGGTAGACGACGCACTTTGTCAGTTGTTTGACAGAGGCTTCTTTAGTTTTTTTTTTTTTTTTGCTTTCGGGCCTCAGTAATGACTTGCTGGGGTCATTATTCTAACAGATGACAGTCATAGTGAGGCCTCTGACTATATGCTAAAGACTCTTCTCACCTGACCGAGGGGTGCTATCGTAAAGGTTGTGGCACCTGATTCAAGCGCAAGCCCTCATTATTTTCCCTGCATGGCAAAGAGCATATACTGAGCAGCTCTTCAGTCTTTGGAAAGCACATCTATTACAAGGCGTTAATAACTTTCCCACTCTGGCTCAGATTCTTCACCTGCCTGAAGTTCATCTAATCGGATGAGCACCATCCCGGATCACTCAGGCTAATATCGCGCCACTGAAAATCTGCCAAGTGTGAAAATGAATTTTGTCACATGAGAAAGCGTCACTGGAATTGGGTTATGGCAGCCCAGTAGATTTAAGCTAATCTGCTTTTACAGGATCTTAAGGTTAAAAGTCTGATTTACTTTTTACGTTGCACTCTGCTCTTCTCTCTTCTCGAGCGATTCCTTATTAAAATCTTAGAGGTCCTTCAAATCTCAAAACATTGTCCGCTGGTCATCCTTTTGGAATTCAGAGCCTGTCTACCTTTCTACCTTGCCCACTACTCTGTCTCGCACTTCCACAGTTTCCAGAACTCCACTGTCTGAGTCTTCTTGATCGGATCAAATATCGTCAGCGTCCACCTCACACCTGAACTCCAGGTCAGTTCACCACGCTGGATCATCTGCATGAGCAGCTACCACAAACTAAGACTATTAAAAGCTCAAAACTGAACAGAACTATCACTCGCTCCTTTTCTGAGCCGCTTGTCCCAATTCGGGTCAGAGGGTGAGTTGGAGCCTACCCCAGCCCAAGGCACCTATGCTGCTAGAACCTTAAGGACCCCGTTGCCTCCTTGCTCATGGTACCAGGGTAACCAACTGGTGTTGGACTCAAACCTAAAACCTTCAGATCTCTAACCACGAGACCTTCACCACCTAGTAGGTGATCTTTTTCTCCAACAATCAACATGATGTTCTTAATATGACAAACCATTGTGAAGGAACCACTTTTAATGCCTTCCAGCTTCCTAGCTTTGTGAGAAATCTTGTTAGGATATCTCAACCCGGTGACCTGTTTCTGGTTAGCTTACTGGAGGACTAGATCCAAGTGATGTCTTCTAGCTAACAAGCAAGAGTTGTTGTTGTTGTTGTTGAGGGAGCTCAAGGAAGCAGGCTGGTAATGAGAACGAGACCTCAAGAGGGTGACAATGACATGGTCAAAAGGGCACCTAACACAGGAACCCCTTTAGTCCGCGCAAAATGCCCATGACTCTACAGGCGCCAGATCGAGGAGGTGCAAAAAAAGCACCCAAGGCAAGCTTCATCACCGTCAGACGGTCCTCATCAGCGGTCCTGGTCTTGTATCTCTAACAATCAAGACAGAGTGGCCTCCGTCTGAGACCTGCGCGTGAGGTATTCTTAGAGAACAAGAGCGAGAACTTGACGGTGACAGACGAGACGGAAACGAGTCCAGGAGACTCTGACGCGAGAGCGAATTAATGGACGCCGCTCCTCACCGTTGGGAGAGTCGGGGGGGGGGGGGGGGGGGGGGGGGGGGCTGAGCAGAGGCCTTGAACGGTCTCGTTTTGCCTCGACAGCGGGAGTGTTCTCCAGAGGTCAAGTGACAAACACGCTACCATTCCTCGCTCGCCCACATGTCATCAGTAACCCCCTTAATCTGCCCATTGTCTTAATGACGCTGTCAATGTGCACCTAATGGCTCCGTGCCGGCGTCGCCTGGCTGCTCCATATTAATTTGAGCCGGGCCCATACAGCGAAGGTTATTTTTTATTGTGTCTGTCAGCGGCTGATAAACCTGCTCTCCGCCACCCATCCATCAGGGCTCCAGCACTGCCTTCTATTTTCCACCGGCCTCGTTCTCCCTCTCTCTCTCTCTCTCTCTCTCTCTCTCTGTCACACCCCCTCTCACTTTCTGTATATCTCCTACTCTCTATCTTCCAAGTCTCTCACTTTCTCACTCTCACTTTCCCTGGCCTCCCTCCACCCCTTCCTCCCGTCGCCATATACCCTCCGCACTTTCGGGACACTTTTCTTTTTTTAAAAAAACACATCGAAGCTTAATATTATCTCGTGAGACTCCCCCACCGTTCTCATACTCTGATGAATGACCTCGGCCGCCGTATCGATTTCCAAACCGAAACAATTTGGAGACAAAACAAGTAGCAGTTTATCATATTGATTTTCCTCCTGATTTACTTTCTCCCTTTAAGGTGGCAGTGTGATGTGAATGAATAAATAAATGAACGTGTGAATAAATAGACGCGGGTGCTGAGCGCTATCGATGCCTCTGTCTGATTTTAAATGGCCCTTTCGGAGCACGTGTCACCGTCACGCCTTTTCGGCGCCCTGCTTTTTTTTAGCTGGGAAAAAAAATAAATAAACAGAAAAAACGAGTAAGCAACCCGGTTGTTGTGTTTTTTTTTGTTTGTTTGGTTTTTTCTCGCTCTCAGTGCATCTCAATGCCTTTTTTGATGAATAATGCCACGGAATATTTTGTCACCATATTGAAATGCGTATAATAAATTGCCCTAAAAAAAAAACGAAGCAACTTCTTCCAAACTTTTTTGGAAACTTTCTTGACCTTTCCTGAGTCATTATGTCAGAAGCTTTGAAGCACTGCAACTGTGTATGCATTTTTCGATCGCATGCTCAAAAAAGTAGGAACTAACTGTGCTTGGAATTTTTTGCACCCTCTGCTTAACAGACTGGAATCATGGTGAGCACAGCACACAAGGAAAAGCATCCTCTGTGTTTAACCCACACACGCCGTGCAGCAGTGGGCGGACGCATCCGGCGCCCAGGGAGCAGTGATGTGGACGGTACTTTGCTTAAGGTTACCACAACGCAGCCTACTGGTCTGGGATTTGAACCCACAACCTTCTGATCCAAGGACCTAATCCCTAATCTTATTAGGGCAGCATTACTGGGGCAGTGGTGGTCCTAGTGGTTAGGGAGTTGCCCCAGCATCGGAAGATTGTGGGTTTGATTCCCCACTAGTAGGTTGCCCTGAGGTACCCCTGAGCAAGGTACTGTCCCTGTCACTGGTCCCCGGGCACTTTCAATAGCTGCCCCCTGCTGCACGGTGTTTGCATGGGTTAAATGCAGAGGTCCAATTTCATTGTGGTTCGCTGTGCTGTGACCTCACAATGACAAGCGTTGTCACTTTCACTTTTGTGCTTCTGATTTGGATAATGATTTACCATGATAGAAGGTTTTATGTATAAGCTCATATAACTGGACAACAAATGTCTTGCAAACACTGGGTTTTGGGGAAGAAGATCTGAAAGATCTGCCCTACAAACACTGAGTTTTGGGGAGGAAGATCTGGAAGGTCTGCCCTACAAACACTGAGTTTTGGGGAGGAAGATCTGGAAGGTCTGCCCTACAAACACTGAGTTTTGGGGAGGAAGATCTGAAAGATCTGCCCTACAAACACTGAGTTTTGGGGAGGAAGATCTGGAAGATCTGCCCTACAGACACTGAGTTTTGGGGAGGAAGATCTGGAAGATCTTGTTCAAAATAAAAGAATCACGGAAAAGGAAATTAACACTTAGTACACTCACTTTCACTCACTCGTTTTCTGAGCCGCTTGTCCTGATTAGGGTTAGGGTTAGAGTCTTTCCCAGCTTTCTATCACAGGACCAACAGCCACAGGTCAAGAGTCCATTAACAGGAAACTCAGTTCTTCATCATCACTCAATATCTTCCGGTTTACGGATTGTCCAGTCCGGTCCAGAGAAAATGCAAAAAAAGAACTAGGGCTACAAGGACGAGCTGGACTGATGAATAAATTAATTATGCTTTATTTATTACTGTGTTTCATCACTTTGCTGTCTTCTAAAGTGCCTTAGAAATAAGGATGATGTAAACGAATTAATAAAAATCAGCGTGTGGCCTAAAAAGGCGGGGCTAAAGTGCCGAGAAGGAAAAATGTGCTGGATTCACTGCTTTTTCTGATCAAAAAGGCATCACGGCACTGTATTAATGCACTGTTATTGCAAACTTCTCGAAGAGGTCATGCTGCTGAACTGAATTTTTCTGGACGAGAAGCGAAGAGCAGAAGTGGAGAAAATGTGCCTTTTCTTCCCAACCCCAATTTCAACGGGACCTAATGGAGGAGCGGAGAAGTCATTTTACCTCCTCGGTCATGAACCCGGAGAAAACGGATCTGGAGCGAGTGCTGAGGGTGCAGTATTAAATTCCACAGAGCGTCGCTGCCACCAGGGCCAGCCGTGCCCTCCCCCACGCCACCAGCCCCAATCACATTACACCAACTTTTTGTTTTCCCTTTGATGGAGTCAAGTGTCAAGAGCATCTTTTAATAACAGATTGGATTTGATTATAAAGTGCTGACGGGGCATGCTCACCCAGCACCTGAAAGGCATGGAACTTCACCCTGAATGCATTACTGCTGACAGCAGAGGCCCTGCTCTGGCCAGCTCTGCCCTTGGCTGCCTGTCTCTGAGCCACTGCGGTAGACAGCGACCACGTCGTGAGGGAGAAAAAAAGACCCTGATAAAAACCACACTGGGGAAAAAAATAAAGAAAGCAAACAAAAGCGGCGAGAGCAAACAGCAGTACCGGGGAGAATAGCGTGGCATTTGATATCACAAGCGAATTACTCAGTTAACCTTCTGTCCTTTACTCCCCCCCACATTCATAAAGCCTCCCACAGCTAAATGAGGCAGACGCCCCGCCGTGCCCTCGATTGAAAGTCCCCTGATGGGAGGCGGGATGGGGGAAAGCGGTCCCGGCTGGATGGGACCAGGTGAGATCCACAGACGCAAGATCATGGCTGAGCGGTCAGGATGGAACGAGCTGAACGGCGGGACGACAGGAAGCAGATTCATAAATTGGCCCCAAACTGAAGGTGGAAGACGTGATGTAAGCAAGTCTAAAGATGGTGTTTTTGGATTTTTGTCTCACTTTATGGAAGAGATTCATGCATCTGCAGCAGCTCTGTGTGACAGAAATCTGCACCGATATTAATAAAGGTTTATTTTATTTCAGGCTTTCATAAGAAGCTTATTTAGATTTCATATAAATCATTACTTAGTCTGTCATTTAATTATAGCCATTATTATTATTATTATTATTATTATTATTATTATTATTATTATTATCATTATTATCATTGTTATTATTATTATTATTATTATTATTATTATTATTATTATGATCATATGATCATCATCATTATTATTATTATTGATGCAGTATTATTGCATTATAGATAGATAGATAGATAGATAGATAGATAGATAGATAGATAGATAGATAGATAGATAGATGGATGATGGATGACAGATGGAAAGACTTGGACAGACAGACTTGGATTATGGCAGACAGATGACATACAGACAGACAGACAGATAGATAGACAGACAGACAGACAGACAGACAGATAGATAGATGGATGGATGGACAAATGATGGACGGATGGATGGACAGACAGACAGACGGAAGGACAGACAGACAGACAGACAAATAGATAGATAGATAGATAGATAGATAGATAGATAGATAGATAGATAGATGGATGGATGGATGGATGGACAAACGATGGATGGAATGGATGGATGGACAGATGGACAGACAGACAGACAGATAGATAGACAGACAGACAGATAGATAGATAGATAGATAGATAGATAGATAGATAGATATAGATGCACAGACAGATAGATAGATAGATAGATATGACAGACAGACAGACAGACAGACAGACACAGACAATATTGTGACAGATGGACAGATAGACAGATAGATAGATAGATAGATAGATAGGATAGGATAGACAGACAGGGTTGTGACAGACAGATAGATAGATAGATAGATAGATAGATAGACAGATAGACAGAGCAGATAGATAGATAGATAGATAGATAGATAGATAGATAGATAGATAGATAGATAGCCTTGTTTTTTAAAGTCATTAAGTTTTCAAATATATAATAATTACAACAAAAAAATTATTTTGAAAATTGTACTTTGTAACAACAAATCAGTTTTATCTCGCTTAACCGTTTTCTGTTTTATAGATCCATACGTTGGACTGTCAAGCCACGGTTTAGTAACAGCTCAAAAAAGTCCTGCAAATAAAGACACTTTAGAGCTGAAGCTGCGTCGAGAACTTGTGTTCTGCTCCGCAGATGCTCCGCAGGTCTTTCTTTACTTCATTAAAAAGCCTCAGCAAAAATCAAACCTCTCAGCAGAAGTAACAGCTTGAAAATTCAAATACCAAAGGAAAGCAATGTTTCCCCACATTTCTCGCAGGCCGCAGGAAAAAACACACACAGGCCTCTGTCAGAGAAGACTCTCAGAGGAACCCAGTCCTCCTCTCGAGAAGCTTCACACGCCCCAAGTCGAGGAAAAGAAAGCAGAACTCAGCAGATGGTCCTAACTTCCCCCTCACTTCCTCCACAGGCCTGCCAAGCCAGCCGCCTCGACGAGTCACAGATCACCTGTTTAGCCGCCTTTTAAACACAGCTGCTGGGAAGTCGGCTCCGGACCCGGGCTGATTGCTCACCACATTAATACCCCGAGCCCTTTGCCCGCCTGGGGAATAATAGAAAGGCGGCCGGGGGATTTTGCGACCCTTTAATGCGGAAGAAGGTGGCGGAAGAACTTTAGCGGTTAAGCACTCCACTCATTTCAAATAGTGCCCACCTTCATGGCCCCACCCTCCAAATCCTCATCAGGGGACACGTTGTTTGAAGAACTCTTCTGCTGTAATTAGAGCTCTTTCTTCAGTCGAGGGGATAAAAACGAGAAAAGCAGAAAAGAAGAGTTTGGGAACCTCGTTTGACCTCTTTATCGACACGGGAAGTTTCTGGAAGCTCGTGCACAAGACTGAGCCTCGTTCTTCAGGAGGCAGGGAGGAAAGTGGTTGAGGGAGCACGCAAGGTGAAGGAGCCACAGAGGAACATGGGAACAGCTTCGGTGAAGAGGCCATTACTGGAGAGCTCTACATGCTCATTGATTTAGTGCTCCTTCTCAGGGGTGAGCGCCCATCTTCGTCAAGGGTGTTCAATGTGGGGGACGGTCCGTGCTGCCATCGAAGGGTGGGAGTCATTGCAGAGATCAGAGCACATTGAAGTGACAGACACGGCAGCTTTTAGGGCCTTCCTCTATCTTGTGCAAAAGTTTCAACGCCCACAGTCAAAAGATGTGGCTTGATTTCAATTTCTAGCAGATTAAACTTGACCTCTTCTGGGGCAGCGGCCTAGTGTTTAGGGACTAGGTGCCATGATTAGAAGGTCAGAATCAAATCAGATCAGAGGTTCTGAGATACCCTTTGAGCAAGGCATCAGTCCTTATCATCATACCAAGCTGTTGCTGGATATGTCTGCCCTCTGCTGGACGGGTGTGTGTGTTAAATACAGAGGACGTGTTTGGCTGTGGTTCACTGTATACCATGTTTAAGTTAAAATTCCTCCTATGAGTGCTGGGATAGGCTCCACCCCTTCCTGTGATCATTTGATGCTCACACTTTTGCATGTGACCTATTATCTAGCCGTTTTTTTTTTCTTCACTGGTGGATTTCTGCATCCCAAATTTACCAGACGTTACTAGAAAGACTCACATAATGTTAGTTTTTCCCTGAAGCCTGTAAATTATACAGTATCTTAAAAAATCGCTCAGTTTAAGGGAAAGCATGAGAGAGAGGTTGAGAAAGCAGCACTGCAGAGACAATTAATTCATTTTATTTAACTCATTTTCCATTTAACTCGTGGTTTGGCCAATAGAGAGTCCAGACTTTAACCCCATTGAGAATCTTGAATGTGCAGGGAAGAATTTGGCACAGGGACCTTCCCATCATCATTAAAATTTCATCCCATCATAGGTATTCATCTGTCAGTGATCCCCGTACATCATTAGAACTTCTGTCCCAACATTAATATCATTCCATCATATTAGTATCCTGTCTAATCCTTTTTGTACCCCATCCCATCATTAGAAGCCCTCGTCCAATCATTAGTAATTTCTGTCCCATCATTAGCAATGTCTCCACCCAATCATTAGTGGTGTGTAACACCAGCTGTTGTTCTGTTAATGGTATACAAAATGTGTTCATGCATTTTCTCTCCACCTGATCGTCTGTGTTTTCACAACAGGACGTCCTGCTCCCTCTCCCTGCACCCCCAATTGCTCACTAGCAGCTCAACACAGCAATCGATCAAAAGCAGGCTCGGAGGTCAGATGGCATAAAATCCAAAAATGCAACGATCCACAGATCCAAAGGCTGTTTTTGGAGCTTTTCTTTCATCAATTGTGATCCATTAATTCAATAATTCATCCAAAACATGAAGGAACATGATCGTGCAGCAGAAAAGATTAACCTTCCTACTAGTTTCCCTCTACAATCAGCAACGTTCACTTGGCTTATGTCAAAGAAATGACTGCAGAGGTTAAGTAGGATCATGCATCTGCATCATTATCCATTTAAAGAACCGACAGCTACACTTTAATAAATCTAAGGTTGTGTACTGGTGCAACTAAATGAATGGTGCATCAAACACTTATTTTGGATGCCAAACATGCTCTACCACACACAGACTTAAAAGCCATCTTCCAGGTTACACAGCGGGCACATCTGGCCTGGAACAAAAGCATCAGATAAGCGCAGTGAATGCACTGTCTGCTATCTGGGTCACGGCGAATAGAGCCGTACAGTGCACTCCTCGCTGATAGAAATGGAGTCCCCCTCCCATCACACCACCTTCGGTCTGTTTACCTTCGAGTGGGTCATCCAGCACCCATCAAAACTTCAGCAACGTCCGGAAAAGCCTAAAAAGGTCTCTTTAACTCCAACCATAGACTGTGGCCACCTCTGCAGAGCAGCCTCAGAGTTAAGGGGAGCCCCTCGAAAAAGGGACAATGGGTTTTGATTTATGGCGAGTCCGGGAGCCATAATGCGAAGGTGTAACAGGGAATCAATGGGCTAGAAAAATGCTAACAGCAGACCTTTATGTCCCGGGCCACTGTCTCCCTGCTATTTAATTAATTTTGCCTGTTTTCACCCCTGAGATGGGAGATTTAGTGTTGATTGCCACATAGCCTCCAGTTCAGCCAGAGTGATACATTCAGCGAGTAGAGACACAGCCAGAACGACAGAGGATAGGCAGGATGAGTTGTCTACCAAAGACGTGCTACCCAGGTGAGTTAGGGGCAAAGTAACATAGCAGAAAAGAAACTTGCAGTGGAGTTAATGTTTGCTTTTAAAAGCCAGAAATGAAACGTGACCATAATCTTTCTCACCAAAAGCAATGGACAGACGGACAGACGGACAGACGGACAGACGGACAGACGGACAGATGGACAGATAGATAGATAGATAGATAGATAGATATATAGAGGATAGATATAGAGCATGGGCAGACAGCCAGATAGATGGGAGGAGTGGGATGGATGGATGATGGATGATGGAGTTGGATGGATGTGATGGACAAACTATGGACGATGGATGGATCTGATGGACAGACAGACAGACAGACAGATAGATATTGGCATATAGATAGTTAGACAGACAGATGATATACACAGACAGATATACAGATAGACAGATATATAGATAGATAGATAGACGGATATATAGATAGATAGATAGACAGATAGGAGGATAGACAGATATAGATAGATAGATAGGATAGATAGATAGTTAACAAGTCGTTGTTTCTTTTGGGATAAACGATGTAAGAAATCCTCCTCAAATCTAATGAGAATGAAAGGTCAGAGTGTTCAGCCCAGGATGCAGCGTGTTTTTATCCAATATTTTTCAAATTGAATATCTGCGCCGCTCTCCTCGTAGACAGAAAAACTGTCTCGAGGCCTGTGAGCTCCGTCTGAAAGCTCTTATGATCCAGACGTGCTCATGAAAAGGCTGGAAAAAGTGTGCACACCAACTCTTCTGACCACTGGGCCTTAGAATTTGAGGCCGTCCCAGACATGCTAGAATCACAGGTGCTTGAAGCTCACGTCTCAGCGGCAATAAATCCAGATCCATTCATATCAGATCAGAGAGTCAAGGCCGCAGTCGAGGGTCTCGCTGGAACTGAAGTGCATCGCTGATGTTTACGGTGCAAGAAGGTGGACAGAGAACGTTGAGTCAGTTGGACCTCAAGCTCCGTGTGCGCTCGCCTGCCAGATGCACTTGAATTCGACTCTCACAAGCATCAGGTTGTTAGCCTGGAGCCAAGCAATCCGAGCGCCATGTCATCACACCTCCTGCCAGCTCACCCCCCCCGCTTCGGAGCACGGTTACAAAACACGAGCGTTTCCGTGAGCGAGACATCGTCTCGCCTCTGGGACAACACTTACTACAAGAACGATTGAGGCTGCTATTTCTGAATTCTCCTCATCACTTCCCCACGTTTCACTGAGCCAGACTTCATTCTGAAAGATAAACCCCCAACCCCAGCACTGCTCGCAGTTTTACAGCACTGTGCAAAAGTCTCTCCAACACCCTTCATGTCTATATAGGTTTGGCTGGGACTCCCTTGTTTTTGTAAAATGTCCATCCGATAGGGACACGGGAACAAACGGTTTAGTGCCGCAGGTCTGAGATGTGCCCAAAGACACAAGGTTCTAGATAAAGGCAGTCTGAATCATCAAGTTCTGGGCCGGACCCATCAAGGTTTTCTCGCGATATTAGTAGCAGATCCTTATTTAGTAAAATAATTATCTACGACTACGTATCCAAACCCGTTCGTTCTGGAATATGAAAATGGATATAAAAATGTTCTTCTTCTTTTCTTCGGCTGCTCTGTTTAGGGGTCGCCACAGTGGATCAACTGTCTCCATTTCTTCCTGCCCTCTGCATCTTCCTCCTTCAAACCGACCACCTTCATGTCCTCTCACCACATCCATAAACCCTCCTTTGGTCTTCCTCTTCTCCCTTCTGGCAGCTCCATCTTCAACATCCTCCTTCCAATATAATCCTCATCTCTTCTCTGGCCAAACCAACGCAACCTTGCTTTCAACTTTGTCTCCAAGACGCTCTAACCTGGGAGCTGTCCTCTTCCAATACACTATTTCTAATCCTGTCCATCCTCGCCACACCCAACGTAACATCTCAGCATCTTAACTCTGACACTCAGCCCGCCTCCTGCCTTCGCCAAAAAGCACCGTTTCAACCCATACAACATAGCTGATCTCACTACTGTCCTGTAAACCTTCCTTTTTACTCAGCTGGTACCGCTGTCTGTCACAAATCACTCCAGCCACTCTTCTCCACCCATTCCAACCTGCCTGCACTCTCTTCTTCACCTCTCTTCCACACTCGCCGTTACACTCAACTGTTGATCCAGTATTTAAACTCCTCCACCTTTGTTACCTCCACTCCCTGCATCCTAAATCCACTCCACCTTCCTCCCTTTCATTCACAGATATAAAAATGTTATAAATCGAAATAAAGCTAATCTTGGAAATATCTCAAACCCACGTGTCCCACAATCACGGTGATCCCTGGAAATGCTTATGAGATACAAGTAATTGAAGCGTGCTTTATGATTTTAACAGAAATTTTAAGCAGTAATACCAAGCAATCAGTAAATATCAGAGACACAGTTTAAATTTATTTCTATTAAAGATCAACTTCTTTTAACTGTTATTATTATTATTATTATTATTATTATTATTATTATTTATTATTAAGCATGTCAAAAAGTAGCTAAGAAGTAAATGACGATCCATTAAACACACATGCATGAGACTTGCTGTATACTATATGCTTTTTAACATTTTCTAATGATTTTAAAGTCTTTTTTTTTGCTCATTATAAAGCAATTTCCTGCTCGTCATGCCTCATTCAAGCCCAGTGACCGTGATTGGCTCCCTTCTCTTCACTCCTACACTGGAAAATGCAGAGTGTGAGTGGGATTCACTAATAGAATGCAAAAAAAAAAAAAAAAATAGAACGGCACTTTTGTTTTGGCAGAAAACTTCTTTGGGCTTTTGGGGTTTTTTTCAGCCTCAGGTTCAGAAGCTCCTCACCACTTCAATTATGGAAACAGAATGTGTTGGTTTTGCTCTCAAAGAGGTGATTATCGCAGAAAACCATCTTTTCTCACATGTGCAGATGTGAGAAGACTCATTGAGTTTATGCGCTCAGTAGGACGTCGGTGCGCGCCAAAGCCTAACGTCGGGAATAAAAGCCCAGCAGAGGAAAGAGGGGTAATTAGCTGCATGTACTGCTGTCGCCCTATAGCCAGGACAGACTAATCCTGTAATTACACTATTAGTCCATCCATTCTTCCATTTTCTTCAAGATATAAACAAGAAACGACCCTACGGTAATTACCATTGCATTAAAGAGGAATTATCACTAGCTGTGCATTTAGCGGCGAAATACGCTGCGTATCAAAGAGCGACCAAAGTTTCTGATTCAATACCACGGCTGCATTGGCTCCTTAGTAATCCTCTTAGTAACCCTCGAAAACATGTCACCTATGAAGAACTTAACCTAAACGCACCAGCGAAGTCATTCAGCTGCGTTTGTAAAACGGCAGTGTGCTGAAACTGACTGCAGATGCACTTGAGCCCTTTAGAAATGGACTAATTGGCCTGATTTTACATTTTAAAGCCTGCTAGATATCCCTCACATGGTCCTGATCAAACTGCAAACACATCGTATTCGCGTTGAGCGTCTGCACAAAGAGTGCACCGGTGCATCTTACAATCAGAGACGGTCACGGTCTTATTGGGTGAGGAGTTTTCATTTCAATCAGAATTCCGTTTGTCCAAACAAAGGCCGCCAGAATCAGTGGCAACCAACAATAAACTAATTTGGGCTCAGCAGAGGTGGCACACTTTCTTACTTTAATTTTTTTTTAACTTTACTTTTCTTTACTTTACTAAGTAGTAGCAGAGATAATTTAGGAAGAGGTGAATGTAGAGGTACTGATTCAACTATAGAGAGTTTAAAGTTAAAAAAATAAAATGTACTGAGAGACAATGTAAAAGTACAGGAACAAAACAGAGGGAAGTTAAAAGTACAGGAATTTATTGAGAGCAAAGTAAAAGTACAGGAATGTACTGAGGTAGCAAAAGTACAGGAATGTACCGAGAGAGCAAAGTAAAGTACAGGAATGCACTGGAGAGTGAGCAAAAAGTACAGGAAATGTACTGAGAGTGTAAAGAAAAGTGCAGGAATGTACTGAGAGTGTAAAGTGTATACAGGAATGTACTGAGAGTATAAAGTAAAAGCACAGAATGTAATGAGAGGAAGTAAAAAGTACAGAACAAACAGAGCAAAAGGTTTGGTATGCAGAATGTACTGAGAGTGTAAAAGTAAAAGTACAGGAAATGTACTGAGAGGTAGGCAAAAGTACAGAACAATGAGAGTGTAGCAAAATGTACAGGAACGTACTGAGAGTGTAAAGTAAAAGTACAGAATAAAATATATGTAGCAAAAGTACAGAAATGTACTGAGAGTGTAAAGTAAAAGTACAGGAAATGTAATGGAGAGGTGGAAGAAAAAGTACATATCACCAGAGTAAAGTAAAAGTGCAAAGGAGTGTATCGAGAGTGGAAGTAAAGAGTACAGGAAATGTACTGAGGTGCTAAAGTACAGGAATGTACTGAGAGTGTAAAGTATAAGTACAGGAGTGTACTGAGAGTGTAAAGTGAGACGTGATCCCATGACGCTCTGGAGCTGCACGCTGGCCTGTGTGAAAGGAACTGAATCTCTACCCCATGACACAGAATTAAAGACCACAAAGTTTCGAACTTCAACTCCAAATAAAAATGTCTACTGAAAATAATCCACATGAACTTCACCGCTCACTTTCTACCACTGCTCTACTAGTTCTCCATCAATGACACACACTCAATAATAATCTCTGAACTCCACCGCCCACTCTCCTGTCCTCTCTCTCACTCTCTTCACCATTCTGCACCGATGCTGGACACACAGGGATCGCCTCTTCTGTGTTTGTGTCCATTTAGTCTGAACCGGGTCTGGATATGAGGGAAAATAAAGATCATTGGGTTCAGTAAAGAAATACTAATGTACAGATACCTGAAAGTTCATTTAGAACTCCTCTGGGGAACCTGCCTTACTGATATATCAAAACAATAGTGTCAGGGACCAATAGCTCCTGTAAAGGCCGTAACAAATCATGTCAGTTTGCTTGTCTCATGCTTATTTAAAGACTTCAAACATTGTAATTCATGAGAATGCTCTTTGTGCAAAACCTGACGCTATGAAAAGGAACATCATTTGTCGACTCATGATAGTGTATGACATCAGCCCTGACATGTTTGCGACCTGATAATGTCAGGAATATGCCGGGGCTTAGGTTATCATTAAATCAGTAATCTAGTCATCTCCTCAAGAACACACCTGGCTTTTCACACACTGTTCAGAAAATGTGATTCCCTAGACCAACCCACCTCCTTGCATCACTCCATGGTCCAGTTCTGATGCGCATAGCTGCCTGTGACCGAAGTTAAAGTTGAAACCGATGGAGTCGCTCAAGTGCTTTTCCTTCCATACCTCTTTTTATAGATGGTAAATTTTTATTGCTTTTAAAACCCCATGACCCTCCTGTTGCCATGGATACGACACCTGGCTGAGTGCAGCATCGTGTACAGTATTAATCCCGGAGATGGACAAAAAGCGCCGCAGGTAATCGTTTCACCTCATGGAAAGGAAAATGGAAAGAGCTTTCATTTGAATATACAGACGGTGAAGGAAATGGCACGAAATGCAAAATACACTCTTTCTTGATCCATGACGTGCTGGTCACTCTTAAGGCCCATAGTTTGAGGAAAACCAAGGCGTCAGGAGACAAAAAACGGATAATGGAGAGCCCAGTGATGAAGAGTGATATAGGGGTGCTCCTTCACTAAACCAGGGCCTCCTGGTGTGGAACTAATTCAGCTTCAGTGCTAGGAAGAGGGCTAGACCTCATCGCGCGCACGTTTTTCCGGCATTAACTTTCCACTTACGTCGTACCCAAAGTCAGCTGCTTGTGTCTCCATCTGGAAGCTGTAACTTCAGAGGAAGCATCATTTCATGGAAGCGTACTTGTCAACTCGCTCAGGCTCATCTACTCAGTTTTATGCAGAACACGGATTCAGGTTGCGTGATGATGGCTTCGAAAGGGTGACAGTCTCGCAGCCACCACGCCTACGGGCACTAAAAACAGCCTGTGTGAATAACAACACAAGCCTGCGCTCCCTCGTGTGTAAGATTTGCTTTGGTCGGCAACAAAGAACTGTCCTCCTGCATCCATTTGAACACTAATGCATCGGCGAGTGTGTCAACCCCGGCTGTCAGAAGAAACAGCAGGCTTTAAATCGTGTAAGCCCAAAATCTATAATCAAGTGCTTTTCACACCCCTATTGTGTCTTGCCAGGTGTGTGTATGCATGTGTGCTTGTGCTTGGTGTGTGTGTGTGTGTGTGTGTGGATGCCAGGAGGAGCGCTGGCCCAGAATAAATCGCCTGACTGTCCCTCTGCAGGTAACCCTTCTTACCTTCGCTTTTCATTAATTATGGATGTGATTTTTTGGAGGAAACTCTACCTGACGGGCCCTCTTAGTACCGTTCATGCACAACTAACAAAAGTCCATTTTACAGCAGGTTATGCTTCGCTTGTACACACACACACACACACACACAAATGCTCAGTCAAGGTTTTTGCCTAATCCTACACACAAATACATCGATCCATCAAATATTAATCTTCTTATTTCCAGCCGTGGGATCGCCAACCCACTGCAGTCGATGGCCGCCGCCGAAGCGCACACTTCCTTAATGATTAAAGGGCGCAGAACGAAGACACGTGTAGAAATGGATGACACTCTTCATCAATAGTGAATTCTGTCACCAAATCCCACTTCCCGTGTTCAGATTCTGCTGAAACATGGTTTTTCTTCTGCAAATGTACTTGCAGTGCTGGAAAAGAGGTAAACCAGCCCCAGGTTTGCCACAGCTTTTGTTTAAATTCAGGGAGCAATCAGCGATGTTGCATCGAAATGCGGGTGTTCAGGAGAGGACCTCAATTTGGTTCTGTTTGATACCATCCCATTGGTTGTTTTTCTGAAATATTCACGTTTTTAGGAAAGGGATTCTAAAAAAAGAGCATCGTTCTTTAAAAAGAAGAGGCTTCTTGGCTTATTTTTTTCTTTTTGACATACTATTATATGTGTATTATTATGCACTGAGAGAGGCTCCGGCAAACCCCCGCGACCCCAATTAGGACGAGCGGCTCGGAAAATGAGTGAGCGTGTATGCATATATTATATATTACATTCAATTTACATGAAATGACATTCTTATATGATATGCAATGCATGGAATTACAGAATGTCCTATAATTTAAATGAATATTAAAAATATTGTTAAAAAATAACCACTTCCTGGTATTTTGAAGCCCTTCTTCCTTTGTCCAACTTCTTCAGGCGCGCCAGTTTGAAAGGTTTCTTCTTCTAACTGCCGTCACGAGATCTCTCTGCAGATGGTCTACAACATTTAGATCTGGACTCCTGTTGTCCACTGCATGTCCACTGACGACGCAGACACATATATTTGCATGCATCCTACGAAGGAACCTGTTGAGGGTGTTGCTTCTCCATCTCACTCTGTAAGAGTCTGGTGACATATCCAGTACTGTAGAAGCAGGACGGGACACACCTTTGCTCAAGGGTACCAAGGGTTAGCTTCATTGGTCTCATTATAGGCCCTAGGCCCTAAACACTAGGCCACCCCTGCCCCAAGCTCCCTTTCACACATAAGTGAAAGTGAAAGTGACTGCCATGAGCAAAACGCCCACAGTGAGCCGCAATCAAATTGTATCAAAGCATTGTAGAATTAGAAGCCTTATCAGGTGCTCTGGGAGCAGCGATGGGAACGGTACCTTGCTCAAGGGTACCTCAAGGACACACAACCTTAACCATAAAAGGTTTATTCCAAGAAGCGTCTGCTGTCAGCATATTTTCCGGAGAGAAACTGCCAGAAGATGCCGCTCTGGTTCCGAACTCATTCTAAGTGGCAAAATGGTAGATTAAGATGGTTACTACGGCTGCTTTAATTCCTAAATGTTTTTAATTATACTCACAGAAAGAAAACAACTTTATCTATTGAACTGGCCTTGCTTGAACTGAGTGAGAAAATCCTCCATTCATGCACCACCTGGTCTTAAGTTTTTTTTCCTTGCCACTTCATTGCATCACAAAAATATGACACTGCCTCTTTGCCTCTCCGAGAACTTGAAATAGAATGGGATCTCATTTTTTTTCTTTGCCCACTTTTCGGTTTTGGAATTAATGGCAGTCTCCCCAAGTTGAAGGTGGAGAGCACAGATCCATAACGCCAGTGAAGCAGCACACACACACACACACACGCAGTTGTGCATACGCAGGAGAGCCTTTAATGATCCACATTTTGGTCAATGCACCATCCACTCTGTTTTGAGGAGTGCAACGTGACGGAGCTTTGGAACGTGTCTGTAGGCCCACGCGCATCAGCATTCCGTTTCGCCATTGCCGTCGTTTTGCTGGGTAGGTGCTTAATCATTTTAATTAGCATAAGCATAGTATTATCTTGGCCTATTTCGCAAAAAGTGGGCCACCATCTGGACTTCCAGTGGTCAAGCTTTTTCCATTCAATGAGTTAACACAGATCCATTCATCTCGTTGAAATGGTAACGCTGCCACGCCAATAATGAAGCTGAACAAAACACCGCTGGCCAACCTTTCCTGAGGTCCATCCAGCTCCAAAGCTTCGACTGTAACGCACCTTCCAG